>WITN01001519.1:0-16703 GCA_015025155.1 Lactarius quietus | reverse complement strand
AAGATGGCCTTAACAAGGACAACTCAGACAAGGGCTCAGACAACAAACTCTACAATGGCAATTCAACAATGACACTAGCTGTGGCAATGACAGGCTAGAAGTAGTAGTAGTGTGATTAGGGTATTATAATATATATTGTATTGTTACTCTACTACAAGATACAACAGTTTCAGCATCTTGAATGTGCCCAAAATGATACTAGAAAGACCCAGGTTCAGGGTGCAGTCCAGTTTGCACCAGGTTCACCACATATCCAGCCCAGTGTGAACCCTGAACCAGACCCCCACCCTCAGACCAAACTGGACTGAACCTGGGGTGCAGTCTGATCCAGTTCAGGCTTGGACTCCAATATGGACTGGACCCTGGCATCCCCAAATTGGTGGGAGGTGAGAATGCTTGAATGCCACTAACTGTAACCAAATTTCAACATTATGACATCAAGTAGTAGGTTCACCAGTATAACTGTTATCATCATATCATGGCATACCTTGTCATGACCATTACTGTTCGGACGGTTATTTTCTTTCTGACTCATTCCTTATGACATACGATTACTTGTCTCATCCCCTCCATTGTTCCTTAACTAAGTCATCCCTTTGTTATGACTCACCATCATTGACGCATATTACTGTACAATGACTCATTTCTTATGCCCTGAAGGCTGTACCATTACAAACGACTCAGACGTGACTCATACCCTCCGACCCATCTCCTCTTATTACTGGGTATATAAGACGTAGCTTGTATCCGCTTGTACCCTAGCTTTGTCTTCGACTTTATCTTGCGAATCACATTGTCTCCTCTGCTCTTCCATTGTTTGGCTGCAAAGCCTCATCGAATCACCGAGTCATTGTACCACTGAACTACCTTGAATCCCACAGGAACCTTTGACCGCCATCACGCGTGTCTACTCATAACTTGGAAACCCCTTGAACCCTTGGCTAGTCACTGTCTCCTCGTATTAGGCTCACGTCGAGCAACCTACGTCTCCGCAAGGACGTAACATACCTGGCCTGTGATATCTTGGCCAATCACAGGGTTACAGTATCAGACTATCAGTTGAAAGCTTATTCTCAATATCTTGACTGTTAAGAAATGTCCTATCATTTCCATAGGCAAAATCTCTAACAGAGGCTATTGAATCAAGGAGTGACTTTATGAGGGTCTTATAAGAGGGAGATTGAGTGTTTATATGTTAGACATAATTTTTTGATGTTCAGAAATATTTCATATTTAATGTGTTTAAAACTGTTTATAAACTGTTTACACAGTTTATTTACTGTTTATGTTTATTTACGAAATTTCTGTAAACGTAAACTAAATAGTTGGAGCCCTATCTCTGATCGCTGACCAGAGAGCTGAGTGAAATTTGAGAGAAGCAGATCCCCTGGTGTTTCAAATCCAGCCTCATGAACTGCCAGACAGCCGATAGAAGGTCGCCAATGCAAGAGGTTTTTACAAATGGCAAAAAAGGTTGGTCGAGAAGGGTTGGCACGAAAACCCAGATCGTTGAGTCGTCCATACTGTAAACATAGAGGGGCCGCAGTACACCTATGGCACGACGTCATTGCTCTAAATTTGAATGAAATAACATTCCCAATAGAAAGGCCTACTACAATACTGTACGAGGATCGTGAAATTTTTCACTTCGCATTGGTAGGAAAACTCAGGCTGGAGGGTTGGGTGAGGATGTCTTGGCAGTGGACAGGAGGTTTCGTCCTGACCATTTCCGGGGTCATACTACGGTCACGGTCATTGCCCGTCCGGGAAATTGTGAACCTTCTTCTCAAATCAAATCAAAACACCATGAAGGTGCGATATTCAAAAGTCAGAAAGGTCACGATCATGCGAAACCATCCTCCTATTCAGCGTGACTGTCACTTCCCACGATTCGACTATTTCACTTTGTTGCCATTTTTCAATAGACCAGGAGACTGGTCTCCTTCCATCATCTCCATATACTGCTCAGAGCCAAGCTACACGCCGGCTGGCCTAGCATTCTGGTGGTCCCTTAGACTGGGCACATCGTGTGTCGCATACTTTGGAAGCAATAGTGGCAGGGATACATTGAGCTGTTCGAGTAAAGCAGCGAACGAACAGGCGAGCGTGAAGCGCCAACCTTTTCTTAGGATTGGCTGATTCCATCGAATTCATCCTCCCGCTCAACAAAATGATTGCATGGGTCTTTCTCGGGTGCATCGTACGTTGCGCTCATATACAAATACAGGTATTTATCGACGACGCTGCCCCCGTCACGTCTTTCTTCCCCCACTCACCGTCACCGAGTAGTACTTCACATTCCTCCAGTAGCCTAGTTCGTGGATACTCTTCCTATCTGTTTCAACGCCTCCCTTTATGAGAACTAGATAGTACGTGCGCCTGCTGCGGTCTCAGTCAGGCACGTTCGCTCCATCAGAATGCTCCCTAGGCCCAGCGGAGGTGGGATCTTGTTCGTTCGCAGTATCGTCGCTGGTTCTCTCTTGGGCAGTCCCAGAAGTCTTGTGTCCTTCCTCGGTGTACTGCGCGCCTTCCGCGCGGGGAGCCTGGGGGCCCGGCGATGTTGCCTGGGGCGTTGGCCGCTTTTCGTCAGTGTATTCTGGCCGAGCACTCCCACCATCCATGGTCGTTGGGACGGTCCCCTTTTCCGTCCGCCGTCCGGGATCTGCATCCCGTCTTGTGTCAGATGCGTCCATGGTTGAGACACCTGTCGTGTTGTACGGGCCAGCGCGTTCGGTGTCAGATGCTGCACCCGTGCTGGTAGTGGCGAGTTTATGAGCAAAACCAAGTTTGTTTGAGCCCCGCTCAAACTCTGCTTTTCCCTCGGCCACTATATCTTTCCCGGTGCCCTTTCTGCAATCAGTTAGGTCCAGCACAGTTCCGCGAAGGACCTCCCCAGCCCCTACGCAGGTCATCAAACAAGTTATTAAACAAGGGCGGTGAGCAAATTTACCATGAACGACATTTGCCACGCCGCTGCCGGACAAATGAGGTCATTGCGGTGAAACTGATGGAAGTAGTGAAAGCACGCACGCGACTCTCTCCCCAATACTTGAATCCGCCACTTTCTTGGTTGGTTGTTGAAAATTGTGAGTGTTATCGTTGAGAGATTTATCCATTATTCGATATTAATTAACAAGAAGGGAGCATGGCTACGAGTATTATATAGCGCGAGAGAGAATGGCAAACGATGATGTATGTTGGAGCAACCACCTCCACCAAATTCCCCGTACACTTGATCATGAGGTCTTTTAGTCGACCGATTACACTGTGGCGAAACGGGATGCACGTGACTCGACTATGGCGTTACCGATGGATGCTTTCTTCCACCTTTCTCACACCTTGCTTCACTTCCGCCTTACCATCTTCAGATATTTCCTTTCCGGATCCTTTACCGAAATCGGCGATGTCTAAAGCAAGACCTCGTATGGATTCTCCGATTCCTAATAGACGGAAGTCAGACGGAGTGTAGCTGTCGATGTTGATATGATGATGCACCGTGGACAATGTTCAACGCGCCGCTAGATAATACGGTGAGCACGTGCGGTGGTACACTACGACATGGCATACTGGACACCCTCTCCGACCTTCGTTCCGATACTTGATTCTTCACGGACCTCATCTGTGTGCTCCGTGAAGCTCTTTACAGTATGGGTGTCCTCCATGATGTGATGACATGTCGTGGGCCAGTATGAGAGAATAGTTTTGGGGGGATACTGTGAGCGTAGGAAGTATATGTTCAGAGGGTATGGAGGTCTCACAGTTTACAACCGTGCAACATATATAGGCGATCTGACCCGAATCGACCCGAGGCGGTGGGCCTCGTTCGCGGTCGACCATTCATCTGATGTCATCGACAGTCCTTCCGGTTTCGACCCACGGAGCATAGCATCACGTTTGGGCCCACTTTCCTAGCTCTAGACTCAACCTACCCATACGCACAAAAACCGAAGCAGCTTCATGTATGGGCTTCCGAGTCTGTTGTCGTAGCTAGGTTACTATAAATAGGATCAACGTTTTAGTTTCCAGTTCCAATGTCCGAACTCTAGAATTCCTTCAAAACCCTCGGCTCTGAGCAAGTTCTTGCTGAGCACAGTACATGGCGACTTGAGCTTGAGTTACCACTACTAAAATTCTCACCGTGATAGTTATTATCACAGGGCCTCCCACTTACAACGTGTACTCTTCATCTTGGGTTTTGTTTTCGTTCGTTTACAACTACGATACAAACTCCAACATGAACTCGGCAAGTCATGCAGTCATGCGTCAGAGAAAATGGTCCCGATGTCTGACACAACGCAACCACGCCTCACTTCTTTCTGGTGCAAAGACGCATTGTCCGTGATATTCGTCTGCGCAGGACCAGTGGCACGACTCTCACTGGTCGGTGTATTGGGGGTGGGTTGAGGTGTTGGGCCCCGCCTGGGGTGCCCGACGGGGAAGGTTGGGAGTGTTGAACCCCACGTGCGGGGCCCCGACGGCGGGCCTCGTTCTACGAAGCGTGCCAGCACTTCCCTTTCCAAACTTGACGGGTTGAAAAGCACGAGTATTAATTTTGAGCTGTGATGGAGACTCCAGTGGAAAAGAGAACGCACTCCGCTTCGATAGCTTCAATAGTGAAGGCGCTCGACTTGTCGCTGGCGCCAGACCGGGTGTTTGCCGTTTTTGTTTGGTGCACCTTTGGCATTCGTGCTGACACCAACACCAATCCTTGAGTTCAAGAAAGGCGCGGAAAGGCGCAGTCAGACATAAGACGTTCTTGAAACAGGTTAATTACACCGTGCTAACCGGATGTGCCAATTGATCACCCATCACCGCCGAAAAGACCGTCGATAACCTGGGTCAAATACCAGATCGGCTGTGATCCAGATCTATCGTGCTCACATGGATGGTCTACATAGAAGAGGGTGCTTCAGGTAACCAACAGATCTCTATATCGTAGAGCGGATCGACCTACGGTCGACGATGAACACTGGCGGCAGACTCTTCTGAGACAGCATCGGTGTTCCTGCCGGCGATCGGCTTTCATATGATACATAAGGGGTAGCCCGTTGTCACTTACGGTCGAGCTGTAGCGGACATCTTGTGGCTATGAGTCTGTACTAGGTTTCGGACTGGAGGGGTATGAGAGAACTTGAAGGAACCTGAGATAACGATCTATGCCAGCGCTGGCATAGACTGAACCATAAGTGCGTCAATCGCACATACCGTGGGGAAGTGGCAAACCGTTGCTGCAAATAAGGACGGCGTCGTTGTAAGACCGACTCTGAATCAAGGTTTGTTGACGGACGGACTGATAGATTTGCCAAGCATATGCACGAGGCAGTCCTTGCACTCATACAGTACAGCTGCCTCCGCCTTAGCGGCGCCCCAAGGATGAGATCTATAAGGGACCGCCGTTCTGACAGAGGCTTGCGAGCGGGACTGCCAGTGCTATGATAGTGTACACTGCAACGCCACATACAGGGCACGAACGAACGCTTAATTAAATTGCCCGGCCCGAACTCGGGTGTGACATGCGGCAAGTGGTCTGTTTACCGACGGTAAAAAATATCGAACTAGAGCTTTAGTTCTACAAAACGCAAAGCAAACGGTCGAAAAATGAATTAATGAAACGTTGCAGAAATTTTCCCGAGTCCGGACTTACGGGTATCACGCAACAGAAGGAGGGAAGATACGCACTTCTTGCCTCATATCGCAGAATCAAGGCGTATTAAATAATGCCTACGACGAGAGCGAGCAGTATACAATACTACTGTAAGGGTGCTGAACTCGTGGTAAACGACCCAAATACGCAAGTTGCAGCGAAAGGTGGCAATGACTATGGCATGAGGCGCCTACACGTTTGCGCAAAAACCTGCTGCCAAGGCCCTTTTCTCCTGGCCCTATGAGCCTTGCTCACTTCGCATGGCCTCCATTCTCCATTTCCTTCTCTATTTTTTACGCAAGCTACGCATTACGAAGGGTTCCATTCACCGTTTCATCAAGCGTTGGGCATTATTTCTAGCCTTTCTCGGTCGTAGGTTTGGCATAAACTACCTGTGGGACGATGGCGGAAAACGGGGTACGTCTCGTAAACCCCCACAGGCGGAACGGTCGCCTTCACGAACGGGAGGAGTTACGGGAAGCCGTTTGGAGTTGGGGGAAGTTGTGGTGGCCGCAAGCCACATTCCAGCATCAGCAAGCCACACAAGCTTACATGAAGTGGTCGTGGTCGGGACGACGGGACAACCACAAACAACCACATCCCGCACCAGTCCTCCCGCCAGCCTCAGAGCAGAACTCCAGCGAGAACCTGTCCATCCGGCGACTACCACCCTCGGAGTGGAGATCTACTCGAACCGTAGCTCCACCAACTTGAGCACTCACAGCCGCGCCAGTGATAGGCTCTCTATCATCCAAACACAATCACGCGAAAATTTGCATGCACCAGTCGGTCAGACAACACGATTTCCTAGAGCCCCCATCGCCAATTTGGACGTGGACCATCACCGACGCCGTCAAAAGAGCGCCCATCTAGATCACCCTCCCCGCAAGGTCGTGTTCATCAGCCCTCGCCGACAAATCGCGTTCATCAGCTCCCTCGTCTTGAACTCGATACATCGAACCTACACCCAACGCATGGCGAAAGCAGAAACAGTCCTGTCAATGCCCCTTCAGCCGTTTCCACCGTACATGAGCCACTAAGCCCACCAAGTCACCACGGGCATCGCAGAAGACAGTCTTCGACGAGTGTGGTCGTCGTGGGAATAGAGACTCCATCAACAGAGTCACTCCCTCTCAGCCCTTTGGTAAACCGACATCCGCTGACAGATGAACCGTACACCATAGGCTCTCCAGACGAACTGCCGTCTGCCGTCGCTGACGCCCCTGATGCACGTGAAGGATCACTTCAACACAGTCCCACAGCTTCCTCCCCTTCTGTTGCTTCAAACCTCGACCTACCAGATGGTCGCATCTTGCAAATGATAAACTCCGAACAAATTCCAAGATACACAAAGGACGTCAGGGTGTAAGTAAATTATACTTTCATGACTATAAATACATTAAGTATTTTTTTTCAGGGCCCGAGACAGAGAAGCTTTTGATATTCAACCTCTGACAACGAAATTTCTTCAGTACGTATGAGACTAACTTAGTCATCGATGTCTAATGGAGACCCCTCCCCAGTGTACCGGAGCAGATCAGTGTTGAGCAAGGAGGCTCTCTTAAGGAGAGCTGTGTACCTTGGGTGCCGGCCACGCATCCAGATGGCGCACTCTATTTCTACGATCAAAAAAGGGTGCGTGCGTCATGACCCTAAAGTCTAATGATTTGTGACCCACTGGCAATTGAAGAGGTTATTCACAGACACAGATATGCATGATCCCGAGTTAAGGGAGGAACTGGAAGATTTCTATGGTTACCTACAGAGGATTGTGCGACACGAGGGAGTAAAAATTCCATCAAATGACTATGACTTGACTCTCGACGTTACGCTGTCGGCTGAAGGGTTACAGTGGTCTTATTACTACGCTTGCCACGAAACCCGATGCTTGTTCTGGCTAGACAAGTACGACGCGACCCACATTATATCTGAACTATTCGGTGTCAACTCGCCTGCTCATGTCAGTGCGTCGCATATTTCATCCTCATTAAGCTCTCTGTATCCTCTAATGTGGTACACAGAGCATCGACTCGAGGCTCTTTATTGGTGCGTCGATTTTTGAGTAGGTTAGACTTCTGTAAGCATTGATATTCTCCTTCAGGACCCACTGGTCTCTCTATCCAGCCGTTTTCGAGAAACGCCGTCTCGTGGGTGCCGTCTACGATGAACTTGTGGGAATCTTGTCGCATGGGAGCATGGGTAAATTGGTGTTGCCTCAGTACCTTCGTCATCAAACTCAACCGCTGATGTCACAGATGTGATGACCTCAAAGTCTTCGACTCTGCCCTACGATGCTGACACAATGAAGGACATGACCAGACTTGTCCGTAATGCCAAGGGTACGCTCAGGCACTTACTATGACAGTGGCTAGCGTTTTGCTCACAATGTGGCTTAGGGTCCGACGGCGCTGGTTTGGTGTACCACACTGCTGCAATTAGTGAGCCACGGATATTTGCATTGTTTTTCTTTTCTTAATTGTACTTCCAAGCTCGATTGCTTTCCTTTTTTGGTAAATCTAGAGCGATCACAGGTAATCGTCATTCGCTGATGGGTGCATCTGTTTAGCGCACTGGAGATTCCTATATTTCCACGGTCAGAGTAGCGCCCGTCTGGAAAGGAACAAAACAGTCTATGAGCCCAATCCAGGCGAGAACAGAACCTGGCTCATTACGCTCCTCTCCCCGTTGCTTTTCCTGGCACCAGAGGTTCATCTACTAGATTTGGAAAAATTGTGGACGGATGAAGTCATCATCGAGACGGTCTGGAAAAGCTTCATGGAAAAGCTTTTACATGAATGGGGAGAACTGATTCTTTGGGTATGTCGTCGCATTTCCCTAAATTAGATCTCTCGGGCTTCATACTATTGATCCTAGTCGACCGTGATGCTCACTGCAAACGTTGGCTTCCTCGCCATACCCGGTGTAGTCATTTCAAATCTCAACAGCAACATTACAAAAACAAGCGATCTTCATATTTATACGTCTTCTTCACAAATTGTCAGCTGCATGTCTGTAGAAGCTAGTGTCGGAAGCATCGTCATAGGCATGCTCTTGGTTCGCCACAACCGTACTAAACAGAGAGAAGACCCAGCTGGCGCAGTAAGCGAACAGTAGTATTTAGATCTTTTTCCCTGGCTAATAACACTTCGGCAGTCCACTTACCTCTATCAGAATAAACACCGATTATTCGGTCTAGAACCAATGGCTATCATCTTCAGTCTCCCATGGGCACTGCTGATGTGGGCGTACGTCATCTGCCAAATGTCAAAACTTTTCCGAGCTGAACGTCAGGTGACAGGATGGTGATGTTTTCGATTGCGCTGCTCTTGTTTTGCTTCAGTATCTCGAACCCGTTAACACGGATCTTCGCTGCTGTGACGTCGGTAATGGTAACTGCCCTGATTGGGTGGTGCATCCGAACCGCTTGGGAATCTAGTGAGGAAAGGGGACAGTGGATCAGCAGCTTGTTACCATCTATTAAGCGCGCTTTGAGCCACGTCGACAGTGCGCGCAACAACCCTATTGCATTGATACTACGTCGGGGGGGTCCCCCTTCACTCTCTGATAACTCACCTGCGACCACTGATCACGAGAGGGTGGACGTTTAAATCGTTCCAAGGCCTTTTCTTTATGGGTTTACGACATTTGTGATGTCATTTCTTCTTGTTCGTGTAACGACCACAGTCATGTTCCTGTCCTGGTATTACGAGACACTCTCACGACTAGGATGCACAATCTATTTAGACAGAGTATCTACTATCATAACGTGTGAATCGAAAAGATTTTGACATGCGACCCGTGACGTTCCCTCGTAGCAGCGGTCCAGGCCAGCCGGTCTGGAAGCTCCTGCTGGCCTGGGTTTGTTGGTGCTCACGCTTCACGAAGCCTCTCATCTTCCTTTCCCAGACTGGAAGCTTGAAGCTTGACGGGTTGAAAAGCCAAGTGTCGACATAAGTGTGCTGTGCGACAGATGAGAAAGAAAGAAAAAGTACTCTTGTGCGTCTGGGGTCAGTCATGGTCTTATTACAAGCCCTGCCCTTGCTGCAGTCGTTGGACTCGTCGTTAGAGTCAGACCGGGCGTTGTCGCCATCGTTTGATGCTCCTGGTCCGCCGGCATTATCTCCAAGCACTTTGATACTTCACTTTTAATACGAGGGCTCAAACTGGGTACGGGATAAGGTGGACAATGCGGCGGGACATATATCTAAGTGCGTTTGGCTTGCATGCCCATGATACACCAACTCTCACACTTGACTGTACAACGACAACTGGTTCGACTATATCACGAGAATACAAAGTCACCAATGACAATCTACATATATCCTTCGCTGAGGCGTCGGAAGCGGATCCGGTCTCAGTCCGCCTAACGATCAGTTGAATTTGGTCGACGCTCCTTGAGGGGAGTGTGCCCGACCCGCATTCGTCTTCTATGATGCCCCGCGGTGTGAGGTGGTGGACAGTGAGGGGATTAATGGTGGCGCCGTCGGTGTATAGTCCCATCCCCATGCGCGTGAGGCTACTGGGGAAAGGGGATAGTCGTAACCGTTTGTGGAGATACAGCGTCCGCCACACGAGCAAGCAGTTTGGTGAGTGAGCGGTTAGTTTATTGGCAATACCTTCTGCAATCGCTCAAAGTCAAGCGTCCCGAGACCGGTGACCTGCGTATTGCACAGTCATACAGCTTCAAAAGTGAAGCAACGCATCGGGAGGGACGCACAGGATCCCATCCAACGATGGCCGTGAATCCTGGGGTGCTGCAGCCCGGGTTCGCGCCAGACGTGATGTCGGTGAGGCCCGGGATTGCCTGGCCGTACAGCCAGGGGTTGAGGAAGCCGAGCGGTTGCTTGCCTTGTGCAATTCGGTAGTCATTGAGCAGCGAGATAATTCCTGCCACAATCTGTACGCTGGCTGTCAGCTGGGGGAAAGAGGTGGCAGCAGAAAAGAGGACGTACGGGTGTCGAGCCGCTCGTGCCGTCCATGATTTCTACATTACCGTTGAGAATTATCGGTAAATCCATTGCCTGAGCGGAGATATCGGGGATGGCACGACCACGAGCCCTACACACATTACACAGTAACAGTAAGAGTTGGTCAGATTAGATCATAGAAGACAGCGCACTCGAAGAGTCCCTGATACTGAGTTCCGAGCGCCTGGAGGAACTCGGGCACAGCGTACTGCTGGTAAGGAGGGCGAGCAAAGTAGTTCGAGAAGCCACCGCCGGAGATCCTCGCTCCAATTTCGGGGTAGGCGCTCGTTGTTCCGCCGACGCTAGTGACATAGGGACCTGCCAAAGCGCGACGGTGTGATGAGTGTCATGTGTACCTGAGTTTTTACCATACTAGTAATTCGACAAAAAATCTCCACGTACAGGTTGCGGGGAAGTAGGGGGAAAACTGGACGTTTCCGGAGGTGACGCTACAGTCCTTTTTGCCGCCGACGCCTTGGTCGCCGGTCGCGACGAGGACACTAACGCCACGTACGGCTAGCTGCGCAAATAGGGAGCAAACCTTTAGTAAATATCCATTTGGTTGCCTCTGCTCCGCGTTGGCATATGAGATACTGATCGTCGATGGGATGACTGGCGTATGGAGGATGTAACTGAACCATGCGAGGTACCCATCGTCCCTACCCCACAGCCCATGACCGGTGCTGTAGAAGATGAGTGGGGTCGGGAAAGCGATACTCTCAGCGTACTGGATATCGAGGTTCGGCTCGAAGTGGGGTTTGCTCGGATCGTATTTCCCGCCATTGATTCTGACGACAGTGTAGGTTGCGTCCGCCCCGAAGCGGTACTTGTCCATGAATGCCTTCAGATCCGTTGGGCTCGGATATTGCTTTACAAATCCCACAATCCCGAGTGCGTTCCGGTGAGTCTCAGACGGCGTGTAGCCCCAGGTTTTGTATATCCAGCGCAGGAAGGACGGTGTAGCTTCATCGCTTTCATCGCGATTGGACAGCCTTATCACGGGTTCTCCAGACTTCTCCTCCATTCCCGCTGCACTGCTGGAGTGATTGCGTGATGTATGCCACGGCGTGCGCGGGGAGGAAAAGCATGTCGTTGGATCTACTGTTTGTACATGCGCGTCCAGCACCACGGGAAGAGAGTAGCTAATCGTGCGGAGAATGGTCTCGTTCGTTTCGACATGGTTGTAGAGTTGATATGAAGCGCCGAGAAGATTGTTGGCTTGGGAGACGGAAACACCAGCGAGCAGCAGGGAGCTACCACCGTGTGTCACCGAGATGGACGAAGAGGAAACGCTGTGATGTCTGAGCCAGGAATGCACGAGTTCGAGCGTGTCAGGGTGTGGTGCGACCAGCTCGGCGACCTGCTCCTTAGTCAGGTAGGCGCCGTATCTACTCCAGAACATGAGTGCATGCGTTCACGAATGAGTGGTGCGGAGGACGTGCTTTCTGTGCATCGGGTCGCTAACCTCATTGAGTACATCAATGAGGGCGTTCTCGCGGTGGGGCTCAAGACCAACATAGAGGTTGATCGTGGTGCCAGCGGGCGGACAGCCCAGGCTTTCCCAGTTCGGTGGAACGGTTGTCCAAGAGTGCTTCGTGTGTATATCATCCCAAGGCGGGGTCGTAAGGCCCCCTCGGGGGAAGGTGGCGAGGGCGAATGACACAAAGGTCCGGAAGTAGCGCATGCTTTTACAAGGTCAGAGATGGTGTAAAATATGCAGCCGCGGGGGGTTGTGCGGCTAAGGAGGGTAGGAGTCCCTAAGGATTACTGTAGAGGCCTTTTATGGTGCATCTTCGCCTGGGAACTGAACACGTATCACAGCAAAATGGAAGGCACAAGGGTAAGATCGGTGGCGGGAGATGGCTAATTTCCCTTCACCTTAAAGATTATTCGGTGGATGGATGTATCGTCTCAGTATCGTTTTCTGACGCTCAAACTTATTTTTTCATATGCACATTTAAAATTCAGTTTTTGAGATCACCCAGGAGAAAAGATAGGTGTGTGACCTCTTTCCTTCAGTTGAGACTTGAGCTTGAGCGCTTGAGCTAGAGACTCGGAGAACTGTAATTGAAAATAGGTGGCTGGCTGCCAGCGCATTGACTGACTCGGACCGTGTGAATCTAGATCGTCGGGACATTTTCTATTCTCGTCCATCAGGCCGCCACATGCGCAGAGATGGTGCACCCCGTCAACTGAACTGAAACATCACGGCAGCACTCCGCTAGTAGGTAAGATCGTAACTTTGTTACTTTTCTACCACTCGGGAAGTTCCCGCTTTCCTTTGTCGTCTCATGTTCAGCCGACTCGGGCCTTTCCCGCACAACTTTTCCGATGACTCTCACTAAACGTTACGAGAAATGAAGTCCTTCACGTCAATATTATCATATATCTGACGCCATCATCCTGAGCAGTTATTTTATGGGCAATACCATCTGCAGTTGCACAAAGTCGGGCGTCCCGAGACCTGTGACCTATTGAGGTCATAGTCAGTCAGCATCAAATGGGAAGAAATAACGAATCTGGCGGGACGAACAGGGTCCCATCCCGCGACGGCCGTGAATCCTTCGGTGTTGCAGCCCGGGTTCGAGCCAAACTTAACATCGTTGAGGCCCGGGCGAGCGCGACCGTACAGCCATGGGTTAAGGAAACCGAGCGTAGGCTTTCCTTGCGAGATCTTGTAGTCATTGAGAAGCGAGATGATTCCTGCCACAACCTGTATATCGGGAGTCTGGAGGGTTCTCGAAAAAGGAGGAAAGAGGGAGGAGACGCACGGGTGTCGATGCGCTTGTACCGTTCGCAAGATCTTTTACCCCGTTGAAGAAGAAGGGGAAATTCAACGCCTGTGCGGAAATGTTGGGGCTTCCGCAGCCAAAAGGGCTGTAAGAACGATATAGTTAAGTATCAGAATAGGAAGCGGATCACGGAAGTGATCGCACTTGTAGAGTCCTTGATACTTGTTTCCGAGTTGTTTGAGAAACGCGGGGACAGCCTGCCGCTGGTAGGGAGGGCGAGCAAAGTAGTTCGAGAAGCCTCCGCCGGAGATCTTCGCTGCGATCTCGGGGTAGGCGCCCGTTGTTCCGCCCACACTGGTGACAAAGGGACCTGCGAAAACACGATGAGAGACATGCACTTGAGTTCATGTAATGCCCGCAATTCAAATTTTTTATACGTACAGGTCGCAGGGAAAAGGGTGTCAAACTGGACATTACCGAACTTGGCCCCACAGTCTTCTGAGCCAACGCCATAGTCACCGCTTGCAAAGAGTCTTAAGATTATGGACGCGGTGCGTAATGAAAAGGGGGTGAGTTATGAGCTGATAAGATTAGATGCGCGCGGGCGAAGTCTGTACGGAAGACAATGCCAACTCAGTTACTGCGCGCGGAAAGCAGAACTACATGTTTATTCACCTGTACGGAAGACAATGCCAACTAGGGCGAATGAGTACAGGGAAACTGTAAGTAAAGGAAACAAAGCTCACCTCAGTTACTGCGCGCGGAAAGCAGAACTGAGGTGCTACATGCTATCGAAGGTGTTTAAGTAGACAGAAAGTAAGAACTGTATAGTACCGAAGTATTCCGCCTCCGCACAGGGACATACACATATGGGTAAAGTGCGGGGAGGTGGCATCGTACTAGCACGGGCATCAAAACAAACGGGATCCAAAGTAAATATATCGCGCAGGTTTGCAAAACACCGCATCAGAGACAAATGATAATTAAAACGGAACTGAGATACTTCAACAAAGAGGACGCTGACGCCACGCGCACCTAGCTGCGCGAACAGCCTGCACACGAATATTGCATGGTCCCACGGGTACTCCTTCTCTTCGTGGCCGTACGACGTGCTGATCGTCGGTGGGATGAACGGGTCGTCGATGGCGTACTTGAGCCACGAGATGTACGAGTCGTCCGTGCCTAACGGTCCGCGACCGGTGCTGTAGTAGGTGAGTGGGGTCGGGTAGGCCATACCGTCGGCGATTTGGACGTCGACGTTCGCTTCCAGTTCGGGTCGCATTGGGTTGTATCCCCCGCCATTGATTTGCATGACGGTGAAGGTTGCGGCGGCCCCGGAGCGGTATTTGTCCATGAATAACTTCAGATCCGTTGGGCTCGGATATTGAGGGTCAAATCCCACAATCCCGAGGTCGTTCCAGAGAGTTGCAGAGGGCGTGTAGATCCAGGTGTTGTATAACCGGCTCAGGAACGACGGTGTAGTGTCATGGCTTTCATCGCGATTGGACACCCTTCTCACGGGTTCTCCAGATATCACCTTCTCCATTCCTGCTGCCCTGCTGGAGTGATTGCGTGATACATGCCACGGCGTGCACGGGGAGACAAAGCATGTAGTTGGTGCCACTGTTTGCACATGCGCGTCCAGCACCGCAGGAAGAGAATAACTGATCGTGCGGAGAATGGTTTCGTTCGTTTCAACATGGTTGTAGAGTTGATATGAAGCGCCGAGAAGATTGTTGGCTTGGGAGACGATGACACCAGTGAGTATGAGGGAGCTGCCACCGTGTGTCACCGAGGAAGACGAAGAGGGAACGCCGTGATGTCTGAGCCAGGAATACACGAGTTCGAGCGTGTCAGGGTGTGGTGCGACCAGCTCGGCGACCTGCTCCATGTTCAGGTAGGCGCCGTATCTACTCCAGAACATGAGTGCATGCGTTCACGAATGAGTGGTGCGGAGGACGTGCTTTCTGTGCATCGGGTCGCTAACCTCGTAGAGCATATCAGTGAGAGCGTTCTCACGATGAGGCTTGAGCGCAACGTAGAGATCGATCGTGGTGCCTGCGGGCGGGCAGCCCAGGCTCTCCCAGTTCGACGGGACGGATGTCCAAGAGTGCTTCGTGTGCATGTCGTTCCATGACCGTGAGGAGGTCAAGGTCAAGGTCCCTAAGGGAAACATGAGAAGAGAGAATACAATCCATTGGTAGCGCATGTCGTAGGGATCACAGAGATGGTGTCCAATATACAGCTTTATTGTAAGGTTAAGAAAGGCGGAAGTTCACAAGGCTGTGGCTTGGGTTGGAACGGTGAGTGAGCTTTTATGTTTACGTGCGGGAGCTGAATGTAGAAGCGCATCGGAATAATGGTAGGAGCGCGCACAACCGCGGGTTACTGTGATTTGGTTTTGGTACTCGGCGACATCTCGACTGAGGTAACTTATACCCGCGGAAGGGCGGAACTAAATTCAGCCAAGATCGATAACACAGGTATACGAAACCCGAAGAACAAGCCTAAGAGTGGGTTGGTAAACTTCTTTCCCAGTGACTCTGTTAGCCACGGAAGCATGGAGGCCAAAACTTTCAACGAGTCCGAGTCGTCCGACCCAAACTTCCCAAACATTATAATGCGGTTGCTTGAGCTCAAGTTTAAGCGGTGAGGCGCTCACGTCTGGTCCGGATTTGGTAAGGACGGCGCGTAAAGGGACCAGGCAGACGGCGGAGATTGGGCAATACGTGGTCGTAGGCAGTGCGACTCTGGCTCAGCCTGTGGCCCCCAGATTTCCTGTGACGGGTCGAGGTTATTGCTACTGGTTGGAGATAGACAGCGCATGTACATACAACAGGAAATCTCTCTCCGAAGGACGCAGAAACGGAATCCCACACTGGTGCTCCGCGGGGGGGGGGCTTGAATTTCAGCCGACCCACCGGTTTGCGGAAGCTCAGCCCAGTGGGAAGTGTGTAGATTATCACCGATTAGGGTAGACATGGGGTGGTGAAAAGAGAGGAGACGTTGTCGCGGTTCCCGCGCATGTAGTGTATGCCGGCGAGGAGCGAGTAATCCATCACTGGCACTTGAAGCTCCTTGAGATACTCGGGTTCGCGGCCGAGCCGCTCCGAGAGACTGGCACGTTTCTCGGGGCCAAACGCGAATTCTTTACTGCGGCTCGATCCAATGGAGGTCCTTGAGCACCGCCCACGGTTTTCACGATCACACTCCTCGGGGTATAGTCCGGTCAACCGTGCTGCACTTGAGATCGGCATGTCGAGTGGATCTCCTTGCGAACCGGGAAGAGGTTGCTCATGACCATGAAGTGCGGCTTGCATCCACGCGGAAGTTTGACGCAGTGGAGGCCATAGAAACGCG
>WITN01001518.1:0-16716 GCA_015025155.1 Lactarius quietus | reverse complement strand
TGTTGAGCGACAGAAGGCTAAGGACAAGGCCGAGGCCCTGGATGGATTTGAAATTAAACATTCCTCCGCAGTTCATTCCCTTCCGCATGATCGTTAATGGGCAGCACACCATTGCCAAGTATATCCACCTGAAAACCTGGGAACAATACTATCGTTTCAGATGCATGAAGAAGGGAGGGAGATCCAACAAGGTGACGTACATGCGCCCCGATTTCGACGCTGAAACATGCGATTACATGCACGATCAGTTGCACTATCTGCGTAACGATTTTGGGGGTCGTCAATGGGTCGATCTGGCCATTGCCGAGCTTCCAGATCGAACGCTGGGTGCCGAGATCTCCGTTACCGCCATGTATCGCAGCGTTACGACGATCTCCACGCGGCAATTACAGCTCTTGAAAATGAGCAGTACGCAGTGGGAAACGAGAAGCGCAAGTATGTCCGACGGCTTGAGGAGGCCAATGCGCTTCAAAGGGTTATGGATAAGGAGGTGGAGGTATGTCGGAATACTACGATTATTCCTTGGGTTTTCGAACAAGGTCGTTCAACCTGAAAAGGGGGTAATGTCACGCTGACATTGTTTTGTTGCTGACTTCGAAGGATGATGTATATTCCGGAGTTTCGGACTGCTTACTATTTGGTTATGACTACGATAGTAAGCACATATTAGTCATGGACACTTACGCGTCGTCGGTACTTGGAGTGCCGGTGTTTCAGGTATTATTAGAACGGACAATGACTCATTACTAGTATAGTTGTACTAGGTTTGGATTCCAGTTGCGCTTTAAAGCCAGCGAGTAAACTGTATATAAGTCCCTATCTTCAGACCATAGCTCTCCAGCTTGGTCTTCTTGAATCATCACTTCTCTTCGTATATACTAGTACCTTGGGTACTTAAGTAATCGCTATTCGCTCTTCATCCTTGTGGATTCAGTCCCTTGTGATTATTCCGACATACCCAATATCTACGTTGATTTGGTGTATCAACACACAGCTACGTATTCTTTTCTTGTCACGCCTTCACAAGTCGCCTAAGTCAGGCCAGCGTTAAGTAATAACGCTACAGTAATCGTCCCGGCGTATCAGTCATCGTCCTCACCGCCTTAGTAAGTATTAGGGAGCAACTCGTCATCCCCCTTACCGTGCTCGTCCGTTACACATAGCACGCATGAAAAAGATGCGATCTGTTGTCTTGAATATCTTTTTTAGCTGGGCCATCAGAGCCTTTTTGTCCATAAAGTTTATGGCGCTGTTTTCCTGGATGATTTGTTGGGTAAGAGGTCTTGTAGAAATCGAAATTTGAATGAACTGACCTTTTGTTTTAGCTCCGTATCACTATCTTCTTCAAGTTGACCACTTGGAGCTGTAGTGGTAGTCCTTCATCAGTTTTGTCCCACTTACGTTCTTCTGCATGGAGAGCCTGCTAATATTCTGGCACTTTTCACAGGTCTTGTACTTATAACCATCTGGGAGGGTAGCCTTGCACTTTGACTGGGTGCAATGACTCACGGACGGTGGGGCGAAGTCATCCTTTGTGAGTGGTATCATTTGGGTATGTGGGAACATGCGTGGGCATCTACACTGACCCGAAAAGGAATCGGATCATGGGTTTTCATGGATGGTGGACGTTGTAGCTCAGCAACGGAGACTTGTTAGCAGACTTTTGTATGAGATAAAATATAGATAATAGGTAGTAGTAAAACCATCCAAAATTTGAGAGTTGGCTATGTTGTTGATGTTGAGAAAATGTGGTTGCACGTCGCAATGGTGATCCGATTACATTTCCACATTTAGACAGCCAACATTTTTTCACTTTTTCGACCACCATCGAGACGTGTTGCACACGAAACCAATACATGACCATGCCTCGCCGGCCTCTGGCAGACACCACGCCAGCTCAAAAGGCTGCCATAGTCATGAGGAAGTCATTTGGATGACAACAAGACAGATAGCAAGCAGGAGAACATTTCCCCTTCTACAGTCTCTCGCATCACCAACCAGTATGACGAGACCAGTGATTTCACTGTCAAAGGGAAGAAGAAGGGTCAGCAATGCAAAATGAGCAAGAGGACATGGATCTAGCCTGTCGAATGCTGTCATCTAGCCGCTGCAAGAATGCAACCGACATCCAGCGCACCTTCTTCCCCCATCTCCATGTCGATACCATCCGAAATTCACTTCGGAAACGTGGCCTGAAGGCGTACACACGTCAGTCCAAACCTCTCTTAACCGGAAAGCAGAAGACGAAGCGGGTAGACTGGGCAGAGAGTCACTGCTATTGGGAGGATGAGAATTGGGGGGCGTAGTGTTCTCTGATGAGTCGAAATTTAATCTTTGGCTCGGATGGTCGCCAGTGGTGTTGGAGAGAGCCAGGGCAAGCTAATGATACCAGATACACGAAGAAGAAACTGAAACATGGTGGCGGCAGCGTGATGGTATGGGGGTGTATCACTCGCCATGGTGTTGGCCATCTTCATCGTATCCATGGTATCATGGACAGGTTCAATGTACATCGATATCCTCTCTGAAAACCTCCTGGGCACCCTCAATGACCATAATCTGGACCGCAACAACATTTATTTCCAACATGACCGCGACCTGAAGCACACCTCCAAGCATGTGACAGGATGGCTCCAGCTTGAGGACATCGATGTCTTGCCATGGTGCCCTAATTCCCCGATATGAACATCATCGAGAATCTCTGGGATCACCTGGACCGAATGGTACGCGCTCGGGACCCTTTGCCAACCAATCTCGACCAGTTGTGGTCTGCTTTGTTGGAGGAATGGGAGAAAATCGATCAGAACTATATTGACAGGCTGTACAAGAGTTTGCCCAACCGAGTACGTGATGTATTGAAGGCAAAGGGTGGGTCAACACGCTACTGAATTTTGGTGAGTACCCGGTGACTCCTCGTCTCACAATCCACTGACGAAAGTCTCATTTTCTCCCTCCTTCCAAAAGTGGAAATGTAATTGGATCATGTCGAAACTTTGAACTATCCATACCACACATTCTCGTACATATTTTCCCATTCTACTTTGCACATATATTATTTACATTCATCCACACATTTTACATTATAAATATTTCCTACCACCTGTAGCGTTTATGTCGTGAGCGACAACTTGTTATTTGGAACCCCGTGATCCGATTCCTTTTCGGGTCAGCGTAAATTGTTGAATACATTGTGTACTGTCATTTTCCATTTTCAAAGTCACGTGACCTAGGCACATACATAAGTAATCAGAAAAGTAAATAACAGATTAATAACCCTTTGTGATGTGACATGTCACACAACTAATTAAATATTTTTTAGTTATTGAGGTGAAAAGTTTGCTGTTTGGTCACGTAATGTTGCACATGATGTCATGTGATGCGTTAGGGACGGGGGGCAGCTGGGCCAGTTTCATTCGCGCCGACATATTTGAAAGTAATTATCACTAGCCATTCGACGGCCAAGCTCTAAATGAATGGGCTTCCAAGGTACTGTCTTCTCCTTACTCCTCTCTTATACACGAGGATATCAAACTCTCGCAAGGGATCCTATTCAGGTTCCAGAGTCCAAGCTTCTCAAGGGTGGAAAGTCGCATCACGCTGGCAATAAAGTGTAACGTTTCTACCAAACGTTGTTCCGACTTGGAACTCTTTGTTGACCTTGATCCAAGAGCAGGCAAACAGCAGTTGAATAACGAGTGCCGAACATGAAAGATGAACCAAATGACAAGGGCTTCGCCTTAAAGTGGAGGAATACAACAGGGATCTTCAAGAGATGAGAGGACAGACCACACAAGGATCAACAAGATGAGAGGAACAGGCACTAATAGCCGACACTTCTATTGTTCGAGGTAGATCTCAAGACAACGAAGATAAGGTCTCGTCTATCAAGACAGAGCACCTTATATACACTACAGGGCTGACTCCTAAACTGAGTCCCAAACAATAACAGGTATCGTACCATATCGTATCGTCCAATCAGCCATCAGGGATAACAACCCAGGCATACAGTAACCAATCAATGAACAGGGATAAACCCATACAGTACATGAGGCAGAAGGCCCCACCATGAGTCAGAGATAACAAGTATGTGACTCACTATCGTCCAATAATCGTTCGGCGCAACATCAGCGCATCATAAGTACAGCCATAAAGCAACATCAGAATGTTCCAATCAGAATGAATCAAAACAGGACAGAGCCTAACCGAGTTGGGAATCCCGCATCCAACTATACCCTCTCAGGAATTATATCTCGACCTGAGGAATCCGTGGTTCCCCCGTGACTTATCCTTTAGACCAGATCCTCGTGGTCTGGGGGTTGCTGATCACATGACTAATCACGTGACTCAGACTTACACAGTCCTAAACGAACGATATCGCCAGTGTTGTTGTCCACAATGAAATGATCTTCAGTACTCAACATTCGCGCGACCTCATATGTCTCATCTGCATCCAATTGCAGCGCATCTTCATCTTCTTCTTCAGTGAACCGCACTTCAGGGGGGTTTCAGCCTTCACAGGCAATGCGAATCGTACTTTCATCGGCTTGGTGACACCGCTGGTCATGACACGTGATCCGCACGTGACATAAAGGCTGGTGCGTCGTGGTAAATCACAAGAGGCACCCCATGACCATTGCCAGCTCGTATTTGGCAGTATTTCCCTGATTATGTCTTACGGTTCTCTGATGGAGTGGTCTTCGACCCCTGGGTCCCCTGTGCAACGCAATTACTTGATGCCGCGGCACTACAACCCAATGACCAAGTTGATATCATCCGCGGTCTAACATTAACGTATGCACTCCACCCGTTATCTCTAACACGTAAATTTATTGATGGTTGCTCTTCAGCGTCCAATGGCAAATTATATGCTGCCCCTTTTATCAAAAAGGAGAAGGATAGGCTATGCTGCTTCAGGCGTCAATGTTTCGGTCTTTGGACGGCTTTGTGGATGCATAGAAATATCCTGTCACCTGGGCAATACGGTGACGTTGTGAAGTTTGTACTGTATGTATCATGACCGCAGTGTCTCCGATGATCAGCTATCATACAATC
This sequence comes from Lactarius quietus, assembly GCA_015025155.1. Taxonomy (NCBI): domain Eukaryota; kingdom Fungi; phylum Basidiomycota; class Agaricomycetes; order Russulales; family Russulaceae; genus Lactarius; species Lactarius quietus. The sequence goes on along the minus strand of WITN01001518.1, from coordinate 11,664 downwards.
AGGACTGGTGTGTTAAAGCCTAGACTCAGCAAGCTCACAAGGGGTCGTCAGTAACGAGTAGTACAGGAAGGATGCGCTCCACAAGGGATAGTCATTCAACCAACATTCTCTCTGAGTTCTGTGACTGGCCTCAGCCTCATGTCTCATCGATCGGATCGTCCCTCGACTTGCAGGCGATGGGAAATGCTACATCTGCCTCCTTGTCTTCCACATGCTGTTGCTGACCCTCCAAGCCATGCCCTGAAGTATATCAGCGCCCATCACCCAAACACTTCGATCAGATGCCAGGGAAGTCACTGTTTTACGCCCCAATTGTCCCGATGAAGGTATAAATGACTAGCCTTTAAGAGGATTAGGACTCTAGGAGGCATCATTCTCCACATTGGTGCTCGTACCGCTATTCGTTGGCTCTTCTAGATAAAAAATATTAGACCCTTCAAATTATCCCGGTGCCCTCCCAACTCTGCCCTTCCACGGCGAGTGTAGGTCATGTTGGAATACGGAGACCAGATCGAGATGTGAGTGTTGCCATGTTTTACACTGAGGCTCACAGCCAGGAGTTGAGCTGACCATCCCTGTAGATTTACACCTCTTGTACGCCCCATGATCATTGCTGCATGCTTGGCATTCTTGTTGACACCTGCTTAGCTTCTGGGCACTGTATGGAACTGGACTCTGCATGGTGTTTTAATTACTCAGTTCTGTAAGTCTTTTGATCAAATCTTTCACTGGTGCTTCTTGGCCGCTCATCACGCGGCGAACTTCAAGATGTGTACATCTACAACTTCCCGGATGATAGCAAATGCCTCAAGTACTTAGGTGTGTGGGCTCTCGATACGTTGTGCTCTTCCCGCTCACTGTCCTTCCGCAGTCTATGGCATAGTTTTTCTGGAAACGGTGCAGTCAGGACTCTCCCTCGGTTACGTTTTTTACTGGCTTGCCATCGTCTTCAGTGCAAAAATCTTGAGCCTCTTGTCACTTTGGGATGGGCCAGTTCTCGTCGGTTCTGTGACTGCCGTGATCATTCAATTATTTTTCGCGCATCGTATCTGGTGGGTGCTCAGCGAAAAGAAGTCCTGGCACATATGTTTGATGATATGTTTGGTGAGTCCGTTGGACTCTAAATACATCTCCGACGCCGCTTCTCAAAGGGTTTTATTTGGGTAGTTCTCCACTTTTAGTGGAATATCGGAGGTTGCTGGGTCTATCTATGTGAGCACACCTTTCTAGACCATCGTGATTCCGACCCAGCTCACACATCCGTCTAGTTTCAAGCAAGCAGCAGCGGAGTAATAGCAGAAGAGGTCGATCTTTCAGTCGCCGCTGTTGACTCGGACCTGGGTGGTACCAATTTTCTTTGGATATTTGCATTGGTAAGTCATTGTGTCAGTGAGAAACCTATATTCCCAGTTGGTGAGGATGTCCTTTCAGACCTGGCTGGCCGGAACCGTCTTGACCGATGGCCTTATCACCATCTCAATGCTTCATCTTGTGAGCTCATGGCACCTTAGCTGATCCTCTGACTGACCACTCTTTATCACGTACGTAGCTGAAAAACGATGCAGTGAGGGGACTAGCTCTTTCAGTAAAAATGCCATTTCAAAAATTGTGCGATTGATTGTCATAACCATAACATGTCCGGACACTCGTTTTCTTTCTACTCATTCCTTTTGACATACGCTTACCTGTTCTATCTCATCCCTTGTTCTCTAATCAGTCATCCCTTTGTTATGACTCACTACCACTGACTCATACTACATATACATGACTCATCTCTTCCGACTCATCTCTACTTATTATCGGGTATATAAGACGTAGCTTGTATCCGCTTGTACCCCAGCTTTGTCTTCGTCTTTATCTTGCGAATCACACTGTCTCTCTCTCTCTTCCATTGTTTGGCTGCGAAGCCTCATCGAACCACCGAGTCACTGTAACACTGAACCACCTTGAACCCACAGGAACCTTGACCGTCATTACGAGTGTCTACTCATAATACGGAAACCCCTTGAACTCTTGGCTAGTCATTGCCTCATTGTCTTAGGCTCACGTCGAGCAACTTACGTCTCCGCAAGGACGTAACATAAGACAAAGCTGATTCTAAACGCTTGTCTCCATCGAACCCCTGTATCCCCCGTAACCCTGCATCACTGAATCACCGTGGTGGCTGTTGAAGTCACTTTTCCTGACAAAGACTCCCCAGTAGTTGTCGAACAAAGACTAGTTGACGATCTACCAGTAACACATCAAAGGATCTGCTTATTGGTACAAACCCACAAACGCTAAAGCCGGCTACTACATCAACGAACCCCACCTAGACGAACTAAAGAGAGTACCTGTCGAGTTCATCAACGACGGGGACTTAGACGCTTGGTTCGGCCTCACATATAACAAAAGAGAATACTACACCCGACGAACACTTCGTATCGCCAAAGAGAACACCTACGGTTTAGGCTATTGGCACATCACCGACCCCAATCACCCACAATATCAACCACCCACCACTTCCCCAGATACCACCGTCACCACAGCAGCTACACAGATACAAACCACCGTCACACTCCAAGGCACTCACCCTCTCACCGCACCCACTGTCCCATCCGTAAAAACCACCATGACCACCACTACTCGTACCCCCACTAGCCTACAGGGCGTCCCTCCAGGAATATTCTCAGGAGATCGGAGCACATCTGATAAATTCCTCAATGAGTTTAAATTGTATTGCCTCTTGAACGCCGACCATCCATCCATCAACCTCCCTTTCACGAAAGTCATCACAGCACTCACATACATTAAAGGATCATTCGTTGATGACTGGGTTAAGATGTGGATGGACGACCTTGTCAAAATCACTACCCTCGGCGTGACAGATTACAAAACCAAGTCAGACGCCTCACTCTGGACGACCTTCGAGAATGGCTTTACGGATGCTTGGGGAGATACGGCCAAGAAACAGACAGCCACGGATCAACTCTTCAGTCTGAAGATGGACGGCACTGACATAGACACCTACAACGCCACCTTTAACCGTCTTGCTAAAATGGCAGGTTGGGACCTCGACGCCTTGGGCACTATTGCGCGCTACAGAACAGGACTACGTCCTAACATCCATCGACGAGTTATCGATCGAGAGAACACCCCAAACACCATGGCAGAATGGCAAACAGCGGCAGGGAAGGAAGTCAGAAGAGTCCGCGAACTCTTTAACAATAACCTTATAGGTCAACGACAGGGGCAATTCCATAGGAACCAACGAACCACCCCCACACGTACAAACAACAATAACAACGTGGTTCCCATGGATGTCGACGCCACCGACACCCCTATTCCTTTCAGGCGACTCACTGACGCTGAACGGGAACAATATAGGAAAGAGGGCCGTTGTTTCCGGTGCCGCCAACAAGGTCATATGGCAAGAAATTGCCCAAAGAACAACAACCCTCGCGTCCGCGTTACTGACACCCCCACGTCCACTACTCCAACCCCTGTTACCACACCAACCCCGAACTCCCCTCCACCTACCCTAACCAAAATACAACAGATCCGTGCCCTTATTGGGAGTATGACTGAAGAAGAACGTGGCGAGTACCTCGACGGACAAGATATGGGAGAGGATTTTTAAGATGCCGAACTCTTACGGTCGAAGATTCGGCAACAGTGGCTACCATGTACAGTACGAAGTCAGATTCAATGACTATTAAAATTTCCATGTGCATGTACCACCGAAAGACCACCCTTGAAGCCTTGCTAGACAGCGGCGCTACCCATAACTTCATCGACAAACGCACCATTACCACCCTAAAAATGGGCACCCGTCCCCTTCGTCAAGAACGACGTGTTAATAATGTGGATGGCTCAGAAAATCGGGCAGGAAGGATCACGGACTACTGTAACCTATGGATTCGTCGAGGATCGCAAAAAGTCAAACAACTATTTTTTGTTGCTGACTTAGGACGCGACCGCCTCATCCTGGGACATCCTTGGTTTCAAACATTTAATCCCCGTATTAACTGGAACTCTAACACCCTAGAAGGAGAAGACGTAACCATTGAAACCGCCAGTTACCAGCGCACCCTTACTCGACCAATTGTCACCCGTGAAGCCCAAACCGTCATAGACATGGAACAGAAGGACATTTGCGGACAACTACCAGAAGCGTATCATAGACACTGGAAGATTTTTAGCGAGAAAGCCGCACAGCGTTTTCCCCCAGCACGAGAAGAAGATCACGCCATCACACTTATACCAGGCGCTCCAAAAACCATGGACTGTTCCCTTTACCGTCAAACAGAAACTGAGCTGGACGCAACCCGGAAGTTTATTGATGAACACCTAACAAAAGGTTATATCAAAGAATCAAAATCCCCTTACGCATCACCAATGTTCTACCGCGCTAAGAAGGACGGCAAATTGCGCCCTATTATGGACTATCGACAGCTCAACGCGTGGACTGTCCGCGACACATATCCCCTCCCCCTTATTTCCAACATCCTCGATCATCTCCAGGGCAAAACATTGTTCACCAAATTCGACATACGCTGGGGCTACAATAACATTCGTATCAGAGAAGAAGACCAGTGGACGGCAGCGTTCAAAACTCCTTTTGGCCTCTATGAACCCACGGTCATGTTTTTCGGACTCACCAATTCCCCAGCAACGTTCTGTAGAGCTATGGAAAAGATGTTCCGCCCCCTCACCAGAAAGTACCCCACGGAACTCCACGTCTACATGGATGATGTTTTGATCGCAACTGACAACAAACTCGAGCATCACCGACAAATCGTTCATGACGTACTCGATCTCTTTACATCAGAGTCGTACTTCCTTCGCCCTTCAAAATGCGAATTTGAACAAACTCACATCGAGTACTTAGGCGCAATCGTAGAAGGGGACAAAATCACCATTGATCCCAAGAAGGCCGACGGGTTACACACCCGGCCCAGGGAACTAAAAACGGTTAAAGAAGTACGCAGTTTTTTAGGGACAGTCGGTTACCAACGCCCTTTCATCCCTAACTACGCCAACATCGCACGACCGTTGGTTACTCTCACTAAGAAAGAACACCTTTTTTCTTGGACCCCAGAATGCCGTACTGCCATGGACAAACTGATTGACATTGTCCTGTCCAACCCATGCCTCCGACAACCCAAACTCACCGATCCTTTCTTTCTCCAAGTAGATGCTTCTGCGTTCGCAACAGGAGCCATCCTCACTCAGAAAGATGATAGGGGCAAACATGTCGCAGTAGGCTTTCATTCACAGACCTTCAATGATGCCGAACGAAACTACGACATCCATGATAGAGAACTCCTAGCCGTATATCGTGGCCTCACCCAATACCGACACCTTCTCCTCGGTTCACCCCACCCGATCACGGTCTTCACGGACCACAAAAATCTCGAATACTACCGCAAACCTCAGCATATAAATCGACGAGTTGCACGTTACATTCCCCATCTTGCCGATTACCACATAAAACTCGTCCATATTGCGGGAACAACAAACAAGGCGGACGGACTGTCTCGACGACCTGACTTCGACGACGGATCTTCTGATAATACTGACGTCACCGTCCTCCCTGATCACCTATTCATACAAGCAGCAACTTCATCCTCACTTGATGAGCGTGCAAAGGCCTGTCAATTACACCAACGAAGTCTCCTAGACAAGTGGGCCACCACCTTTAACCTCAAGAAAGAAGGAAACTTCTTTTGGTACGATACCCAACTAGCGGTCGTGGAAGACCTCCCTTTAAGGAGGGGGGTAATTTCACTCTATCACGACTCACCTACAGCGGGTCACCCAGGAATTTCTAACACCACTTGGGCTATAGCTCGTGACTATTGGTGGCCGAACATGAAACAAGCGGTCACAGAATACGTAAAAGGTTGCACCATCTGTCAATCACGAAAAAACAACCCCACGAAACCTAAACCACCTCCCTTCCCTATCCCCTCTGACACGTACACCTTACCTTTCACATCCATCGCACTGGACTTCATTGTTAAACTCCCAGTTTCTGACGCCTACAATTCTATACTTACAATTACGGATACTTTCTCCAAAGCATCTATTTTCATCCCCTGCAATGAAACCATCGACGCCGCTGAAACAGCATTACTGTATGCCACTTACGTACTTCCCCATTACGGACTCCCATCACGTATCATTTCGGACAGAGATCCCCGCTTCCTCGCCACTATCACAAAAGAACTTTTACGTATCTTATCCATCACCCATAACCCCAGCACCGCTTATCATCCACAGACCGATGGCCAGTCTGAAAGGACGAACCAGAGGCTGGAACAATACCTCCGTATCTTCACCAATTACCACCAGACTGACTGGAACAGATGGCTGCCATTAGCGCAGTATACGCTTAACTCGTGGCCAAACGCCACCACCAAGAAAGCCCCATTCGAACTTATCATGGGACATATACCACGTGTTCACCAGATTACTCGTACCACATCGTCCCCATCACTAAATGAACGACTCCAGACCCTTACCCAGGCACGAAAAGATGCAGCTGACGCTCTCCGGAAGTCACAAACCCTGGAAACACCCTCAAACTTCACACCCTATTATGTTGGCGACCGCGTATGGCTTGAGGCACGAAACCTTAACACCACCCATCCATCAGCAAAACTTGCGCCCAGGAGATATGGACCCTTCCTGGTTACAAAGGCTGTTTCACGTACATCATACCGGCTCAAACTCCCTCCGACATGGAAGCTCCATAACGTATTCCACGCCTCATTGCTTACCCCCTACAAAGAAACTCCCTTAAATGGGAATAAGTATCAGGAACCCGTCCCCGACCTTGTGAACGGACAACCTGAATGGGAAGTAGAGAAGATTCTTGGCGCCAGACGAAGGCGTCAACAGCTCCAATACCTAGTCCGATGGAAAGGTTTCTCCGACGCCCATGACAGCTGGGAACCGTTAGCCAATATCTCCGCGGACAAATTGATCAAAGACTTTTATCAGGAACACCCGATAGCCATACGAACCACATATAAAGACACACCCCCTTCACAAAGCCCCGTCACTATCCGTTCCATCACAACTACCATGTCGTCTCCTACTCCCTCACTCGAATTCCCTCCTCAGACACCACCCACATCTACACTTCCCAGTACCCCAATCACATCCACCATCTCCCTATCAGACCGTATCGGCGACATCTTATTCCCCAATGAGTCTGACACCCCTGTCGAAAGCCCTATCGACACCCTTCTGGACTTAGACATTCCAGATGGATTCATGCGATACGATCCAAGTATCGCTAACCATGGCAGGTATGGTCAGAAGATGCTTGTCGCTGATGGGACCAGACGCTGGCCCCACTATATTAAATTTTCTCTCAACCATGCCGACCAACAACACTACGTCATTGCTGCTAGATACCAACCAGGGGGAGCTCGTCCTGACCACTATGGCTGGACACTAGAGGCTACTCCTTTCGTCGGCCCCACTCTTCCTACCATTAACAACGCCGACCTAACCATCTTCTCTCCTGACCATCAGGACATCACCGCCGTCGACATCTCCCTCTTCGCTGTCAACGATAAGGGAGTCATTGCTGATGTGAGTCGTTATCGCTCACTCCTGGCTGAAGAAGAAGAGTTGCGCGAGCGTGAAGTCGCCCTCACGCGCGACTGGATCGACTGGCGCTACAAGTCAGGACCAGTACGCAACCGTCTCACTGCTGCTCAGGCCCATGCTCGCGTCCACCCTTACCTCTCTAACACCACCCCCATCCCTCTCGCCAACGCCCCCGAAATCACACAAACGGTTGCCGACATCATTCAGGAGGGTCGCGGCAACGACATTAGGTGGCTTGGCATGCCACAGCTTCATGACGAAGAACGCCCTGGTAACGACCCCAAAACTACCCATCCCTCCACCTCCAACCAGCCCTGGACCCCTAAGGGCTTTGTCCGAGGTCCCAGACGCCCTTCCCAACGCCCCTGCCTTTATTGTAACAAGGTAGGGCACCCGGCGCGCTTTTGCTGGCGCCCTCACACCGCATGCTATGGTAAGCCCACATGCATCGTACCTCTGAATCACAAGAACGTGGGTACCACTTGTGACTATTATCACGGCGATGAAGCAGTTGAAGACTGGGAGAGTTGCGCGGAGAGTTACGCGTACGATGACGTTAACCTTGACTGATAGTACGCAGACGTGCTATCTTAGAAAGGGGGTCATGTCATAACCATAACATGTCCGGACACTCGTTTTCTTTCTTACTCATTCCTTCTGACATACGCTTATCTGTTCTATCTCATCCCTTGTTCTCTAATCAGTCATCCCTTTGTTATGACTCACTACCACTGACTCATACTACTATACAATGACTCATTCCGTATGCCCTGAAGGCTGTACTATTACAATGACTCATCTCTTCCGACTCATCTCTACTTATTATCGGGTATATAAGACGTAGCTCGTATCCGCTTGTACCCCAGCTTTGTCTTCGTCTTTATCTTGCGAATCACACTGTCTCCTCTGCTCTTCCATTGTTTGGCTGCGAAGCCTCATCGAATCACCGAGTCACTGTACCACTGAACCACCTTGAACCCACAGGAACCTTTGACCGTCACTACGAGAGTCTACTCGTAATACGGAAACCCCTTGAACTCTTGGCTAGTCATTGCCTCATTGCCTTAGGCTCACGTCAAGCAACTTACGTCTCCGCAAGGACGTAACAATAATAGTCATATTTATTTCCTGGGCATGAAAGTTCGATGCGGAAACACTTGGGACAAGCTGGCAAACGAGTTGGGAGTGGTGCGCCACAGGAGGGATAGTTGGTCAGGTATGATGACAAATGGGAAGATGAAGAAATGTAGGCGCAAAAGCGGTGAGTAAGAGGCTTAGGACATGCAGAAAGAATGAGTATTGATTTTGGAGTCGTAGTGCGAGTGACAAGCACCTTCTCAGCCTCCGACTTGGCGACAAAATTTGTCGTGACCACTACCGTTGGTAAGTAAAAGTGACAGTACTTGAACAAACTCAAGACTTACACCTTGTTAGAGCCAGCTGGGTGTCATAACCATGATGCGTCCGAACACTCATTTTCTTTCTTACTCCTTCTTTTTGACATACGATTATCTATTTCGTCTCATCCCTTGTTCTCTAATCAGTCATCCCTTTGTTATGACTCACTACCACTGACTCACACTACTATACAATGACTCATTCCGCATGCCCTGAAGGCTGTACTATTACAATGACTCATACGTGACTCATATCTTCCGACTCATCTCTACTTATCATCGGGTATATAAGACGTAGCTTGTATCCGCTTGTACCCCAGCTTTGTCTTCGCCTTTATCTTGCGAATCACACTGTCTCCCTTGCTCTTCCATTGTTTGGCTGCGAAGCCTCATCGAATCACCGAGTCACTGTATCACTGAACCACCTTGAACCCACAGGAACCCTTGACCGTCATTACGAGTGTCTACTCCTAATACGGAAACCCCTTGAACTCTTGGCTAGTCATTGCCTCATTGCCTTAGGCTCACGTCGAGCAACCTACGTCTCCGCAAGGACGTAACACTGGGGTGGGTATTGTTAGAAACGAAGGCCCGGTATTAGAGCAGCAGAGGGAAGTCGTTGTATTGCCAGAGACCCAGGAACAAAGACATCGTTGTGATCAGAAACCCCAGGAGCAAAGTCGTCGTTGCTGTCAGAGAAGGTATCGTACTTGCTGGAGCGACCCTTGCGCTCACAACCAAGGTGTGCCATAGATCCATGGAGCGATAGTGCGAGGTGATCATCAATCGATGCATTATGTAATAGATGTCGTGTCGCCAAACTGCTTTGTCTCCCTGCCCAAGCCCAACCAACTTGTCTTAGTCACATGCTCCGAAATACAAATGAGAAAAATATATCTAATTAGACCTGACTAGATCTGACTCCCAAAACGACTTAGTCCGACTTAGCCGGACGCAATATGACTACTGCAAACTTTCTGACTCAGGTCGACCCAAATCTGACCCTCAACCGACTCCCCCGGACCGTAGATGACTAGGTCCGACTAGCCTCCGACTTCTCTTTTTTACTGAGATTGACACCGCATGTCACTGTGCTGTTGTCGGCTCTATGAGTCTTAAGAACCTCGAAGAGCTTATAAATGCGTGCAACCACTGTACTGCGTCTTGTTGAAAACATCCACTTACTTCTTTGCAAATGGTACCAAGTTTACGTTGACGCAAGAAGAGATTCAGTATTTATAAGAGCCGTGCACAGTGCATTCGGTTAGGGACATCAATAATCTGAAATGGTGGTCATGATTGCACACATTATGCTCGTGAACCTTGTATTGCATGTCATAATAGTCTTGAACGAGCATTGGAGTGACGGCCTCTCTGATCGTCCTTCTGGTCGTTCTCTTTGTTAGAGTCTGCTAACCACGTGGATATGCATTCGAATGTTCAAGATTTTTGTAGACGACGGACTTCTCAACTCCCACAATCTTCTTTACAGTAAAACAAACAAGAAGGTGAGTTTTCAGAGCCATTTCAGAGTCAAAACATGCACTCGTCACGCCGCCCTCCCCGAAAAAACAGCGATTCGCCACTGACAAGATCAGTGATGCTGCCAACAATTAGAATGGTGTGTGTGGGAAAGTACACAAAATTATAGGAGGAGAGGCCGAACAACTGTGAGGTAGTGGCTAGGGGCCAGATCGGCCGAATCACACAGTGCACCGTGTGGCAGTGGTAGTTAGGGTCCAAACGCACGCATCTCACAGTCGGCTAAGCCACAAATTTCAGTCTCCGCCCAAACTTAAAGCTTAAGAAAAGAAGAATAAAAGTTTATTAACTAATAAAATTACATATACTAAATACTTTTTTTTTCTAAGTCGATACTGTAGAGGGGGGCACAAGAGCCGTGCGCCCTGCCCCTCCGTGTTTGCGCGCAGCGGGTTGTGCGCCGGCTATGTGTAGCGTTATCACCTAACGCTTGTTCGACTTGAACACTTCTGTGGCGTGATATACGAGTGTACGGATGAATCGTGATAGTCACTGGCAACTCAGCTTCAGTTGCACTGCCACTAGGTCGTTTGACTAGACACTAGGGTATCCAAAGGATAAGCTTCAATCGATAGATTGGAAGAGACGAGGAGTCGACTAGTGATGATTCAAGAAGACCAAGCTAGAGAGCTTTGGTCTTTACTACACGACTTATATACAGTTACGCGCTGGCTTTAAAGCGCAGCTTAGAAGTCAAACCCTAGTACAGCTATCCTAGTAATGAGTCACTATGAAACCTGAAACACCGGCAAACCCAAGTGCCGACGACGCGTAAGTGTCCATGACTAATAGCGGCTTACTATCGTAGTCATATCCGTATAGTAAGCATCCCGAACTCCGAGATCTCGTAATGATGATGATGATTAGTCCGCGACATGTCAAAACGTGACATTACCCCTTTTTCAGGTAGAACGTCCTCGTTCAAACACCCAGGGAATAATAGTCGCACCTCGGCTGACTGAAACCTCCTGATCCATGATCCTCTGTAGTCCGTTAGCCTCCTCTAGTCGGCGTGTACACTTCCTAATCTCGTTGCCAACCACATACTGCTCATTCTCCAGAGCCGTGATCCGCTCCGCTAACTCGGAGTACCGGCTGGTGATAGCTCGGTATCGCAGGA
>WITN01001516.1:0-16743 GCA_015025155.1 Lactarius quietus | reverse complement strand
CAGACATGACCCAGGCGTTAACCAGGTCTCCTTGAATGTAGGTGAGGAATAACATAGCTTTTTGGTATTTATTCCTCATGGCTGAGTGACTTGCATTTACCCCAGTGTATATTTCCCATTGAAGGATAAATCCTTCGACTTTTGACCTTTCTCCGTTGAACAAGCTTGGAGAGTTGCCTATGAATTTGTCTGTGGCATGGCCTCCTTGTGGTTGACCTCCTCCTCCTTGTGGTAATCCACCAGGTGGGCCTCCTCCCCCTTGTGGTGGTCCACCTGGTGGACCTCCTCTGGGGATAGGGTTTCCCTGATCTGGTTGTCATCTGGCTCCTCTGTTGATTTGTTCATATGGTCGCGGGGGTGGTTCGTTATAATTGAAATCGAATCCTCCTGGTTGATCGGGTTCGTCGGGTCCCATGGCTCGCCGTGCGGCCTGTAGATCTTCTGGGTCCATGTTGACGACATGACCTGTTCATTCATCAATGACTAATGGCGTTGGTTCTTCGACATATGTTTGAGTAGCCATTCTAATTGGGTCAGGGATATGTAACGTAGCTGTTTGGTTGATGATGGCTTCGACTGCAGGTTCTTCTTTGTGAACATAGATGGTTTCAGGTTCCTCTGCTATTGATGGGGTGTGGACCTGCTCGCTCATATTGCTGGTGTCCAATCTTGTGGGCGTTTGGTGTTGGAGTTCTGGAGATATGGGTTCCAAGTGCATTTCTTCTGGTCCTCCGTCGAGTCTTCCTTGTTCCTCGATTGGTCATGCTTCTGATAGTAGGATGTTGCAGTTGAGATCATCGCCAGCTGGTCTGGCCACTTCGAAGTATTCTTGGGTTTGGTTCCACCTAAGTTCCACCCAGCAACACCTTTCATGATGAAAGATAATAGGGTGAAATCGTTGGGCGGTGGCTGCTTCCGCGTAATACCCGGTGTTGAAGTGTTCTAGTTCTCCACTTCTTCTGTCGTCTGGGATTGTCCTCCAACGGATTCAATTGATGACGTATCTTGCGGGAGTGTCTCTTTCCCTTGAGCCGACTTGGAAAGGCTGGAATTCCCAACCATCTTTGGTTGTGATCGGCGCCATGGCGTGTGAAGAGAGCTTTACTCTAATGTTACGGTCGGAGTGACCCAGGCCTGACTTAGGCAATACACATGATGACGATGGAAGATGACTTAGCAACACGTGTCTACACACGGAGGTGAGACTGGATCCAAGGACACTTGAAAGTGCCTTCCTAAGAGAGCTGGAGCAGGGCGGGTCTCTTTAGAGGATAGAACCCGACTAGATTCGAATGTGATACAAGAGAGTAAAGCTATCGACCACAACAGTCGATAGCTGCCTTATAACTGATTCTTGACTGTACGCCTTCATCAGCGATACAGCCACTACTACTAATGCTAGGTGATCGTCCACTAATACTATCAGTCATCATCAGTAATCGTACAGTAATACGTGAGTAATCCACAACATGTTATGAGTAAGATTCGGGAGCGACTCATCATCCTGCTTACGCTGATCCAAACGGCAAAGCATAACACTCCCATTCTTGAACCATACTCCGTCTATCTTCTTGAGTTCATGGGGGCTAATCCACGCCTTAATCCGTGTTTCGTCTTGCTTGATGGATGCCGGTATGATCCCCACGATCATTCGTATGAATATCTCGTTCGGTAGGACAGTGACTCGGTCATTGTCCTTTTCTCCGGTATCATAGTCTGGTCTTCTGGACAACGTGTCTGCCCTACTGTTGGCTCGTCCCTTGAGGTGGTGTATCTCGATGTCGTATTCTTCTAGCTCCAATACTTCTTGAGCTACTCTTCAGCTGATTTTCTGTGGGTCTCGCCAGTACTGCAGGTTCATGTGGTCTGAGAATACTCTGACCTTGTGTGGTGATCCCATCAGTAGGTATCTCCAGTTCCATAGCGCTTTTACGATGGCTAGTAGTTCCAGGTTGTATATATCGTAATTTCGTTCGGCTTCATTGAGGGTGGCCAAATAAAACGCTACTGGGTGTTTCTTGCCATCGGAACCCTTCTGCATGAGGACTGCTCCAACCGCAAATCCTGATGTGTCCACTTTGAGGTCGTATTGTTCCTGTGGGTTCGGGTGAGCGAGAACTGGGTTGCTTGTAATTCGGTTTTTGAGAGTTTCGAAGGCTTGTTGTTGGGTCGGTCCCCAATGCCATTCAATATCTTTCCTTGTTAGTTTGTTCATTGGTTTTGCAATGTTAGTGAATCCTTGGATAAAGGGGTGGTAAAAATTACAAAAGCCCAAAAAACTGCGCACGTCCTTGACTTTTGTCAGTGTGGGCCAAGTGCGAACACCCACGACCTTCGCAGGATCCATGTGCGTCATCCCCTTTTCAAGGATTACCCCCAGGTAATCAATAGAAGGGACATGGAAGGCGCATTTGGCCAGTTTGAAGTAGAGGTCGTGGGCTGCTGCAACCTCGAGTACTGCTGCAACCGCCGCCATATGTGTCACGTGCGGATCACGTGTCATGGCCAGTGGTGTCACCAAGCCGATGAAAGTATGTTTTGGGTTGCCTGAAAAGGCTGGAGACTTTCCTGTGGTGCGATTTAACAAAGAAGAAGATGAAGAGTCTCTGAGATTAGATGAAGATGAGACATTGGAGGTCACGCAAATGTTGAGTACAGATGATCATTTCATTGTGGACAACAGAACTGGCAACGTAATCCATCTAGGAATGTGTAAGTCTGAGTCATGTGATTAATCATGTGATCAGCAACCCCCAGATCATGTGAAGCTGGTCTAAAGGATAAGTCACAGGGGAACGGTTTCCTCAGGTCGAGATATAATTCCTGAGAGGGTATAGTTGGATGTGGCATTCCCAACTTGGTTAGGCTCTGTCCTGTTTGGGTTCTTTCTGATTGGAACATTATGATGTTGCCTGTTGGCTGTGCTTATCATGCGCTGATGTTGCGCTGTATTCTTACTGGATGATAGTGAGTCATATACTTTGTTATCTCTGACTCATAGTGGGGCCTTCTGCCTCATGTACTGTATGTTGCCTGGGTTGTTATCCCTGATGGCTGATTGGACGATATGATATGGTACGATACCTGTTATTCTTTGGGACTCAGATTGGGAGTCAGCCCTGTAGTGTATATAAGGTGCTCTGTCTTGATAGATGAGACCTTATCTTCGTTGTCTTGGAGTCTACCTTGAGTACTACCTTGAACAATTGAAGTGTTGGCTAGTTTGCCTGTTCCTCTCATCTTGTTGATCCTTGTGTGGTCTGTCCTCTCATCTCTTGAAGATCCCTGTTGCATCCTTCCAGTATAAGGTGAAGTCCTTGTCCTTTGGTTCGTCATTCGTGTTTGACCATAGTTATTCAACTGCTGTCGGTCTGTTATTGGTCCAAGGCCATCAAGAGTTCCAAGTCGGAACAACGTTTGGTAGAAACATTACAGTATGTGCTTTGTTTGTACGCCGCAAAGATCCACAATCGTTGGTGGCAACGGCTATATCATCCATGTAAATGCGAATGTGTGTCCCTTCCATCTCGAACTTTGCTATGACTGGTTGGTAGATTTCGTTCATGAATGCCTGGAATGTCGCTGGTGAGTTGCAAAGTCTGAAATACATAACCGTAGGCTCGAAAAGACCGCGATGCATTTTAAACGCGGCTTTGTGCTTGTTGCCTTCCTTGATTCGAATGTTGTTGTATCCCTGCCTGACGTCAAACTTTGAGAACATGACCGCTCCGCCAAGGTCTCGCATTAAGTCCATTATCAGCAGGAGCAGGTATTGGTTTCGTACCGTCCACCGATTTATGGCACAATAGTCTTGAACCAGGCATAGTTTTCCATCCTTTTTCTTGATGAAGAAGAAGGATGACGCGTATGGGGATTGTGAGGGTCGAATATACCCCTTTTTGAGATGTTCGTCAATAAAGGTGTCCAAAGCTTCGTCTTCCGTGCGGGTCATGGGGTAAACCCTACATGTGAGCGATGTTGGGGCGTTAGGTTGAAGTGTGATTGCATGATCGCAAGGTCTCCTTCCTGGGAGTCTTGTTGATGCTTCTTCATCAAACACCTTGCGAAATGGTTCATATTGCAGGGGTAGGGTGGTTGTTTCTTCATTCATTGGTTTGGCCGTAATGGCGTGTTCGACAGCTGGGAGCAATACCCTTCGTCCACATGATTCCTCTTGTTCTAGTTGTTCTATGATATGCTCTTTTGATTTTGTTAGTAAATGAGCCAGAATGTTTCGTCTGTCGGCCGAGTTGACCGTTTTGATCATGATTGGGAGATGTGCCTGGTTAATTGACCCTTTCCTCCAGTTGAACTGGGGTTCGTAGGCCGCTAACCAGGGATAACCAAAGAGTATTTCCTCTTTTCCAATATTGGTGACTAGGAACCTCATTTCCTTGTCATTTCCTTTGACACTGACTCGGAGGATAACATAACAAGTTATGTGTTCTGCTTTGTTGTGGTATCGTCGATGTTGTAGATTCACTTTGGTTTATCTAGCAACTGCGTTTTTATCCCCATTCGTTGGAGAAAGCTTTCGCTCACAAAGTTATCAGTGGCTCCTGAGTCCACTAATGCTTTCAATTCAGCCTTGTTGTAATGTGTGTGTGCAGTTGAACTGGAACTCGCATAGATCAGTAGCGCATAATGTACACAGAGTTACAACAAAGTGCCCTCACCCAGGCCATCGGGTTCAGGCATCTGAAAAATCCGTTCCCATCAACTTCTGCAGGATGAGGTCTTTGACATCATCTCCCTCGCTGGCTACTCCTCTCAGCCAGTCTTCTGCTTTGTCTTCATCAGTTTTTGGCCTTTCCTCGGTGCTTCGTATCTGGTTGCATTTATTTCTTCGTGGTTGGTGACAGTCTTGGCTGATGTGCCCCATTTTGTCGCAATTATAGCATTGAACCTGACTGAAGTCGGGACGGCATTCTCTCTGCCTCTGGAAGTATCCACCTCTTGGCGGGAAGGGAGGTTTCGGGGAATTGAGAACATCCTCGGCTCCTGCAAGTCTCCCTTTTACCCGGTCTGCCGACGTGTCCATTGCGTCAGGATTTGATAGTGGAGCGAGCAATTTAGCCAATGCTCCCGATTGGTTTTTGTTAGCGGACCCTTTGAACATGTCTATGTTACCGTGCACCGTCTGCATGTGGATCCACTTTTGTTGTCTTCTGAGAGCTGATGCTCTCCAATCTTCATACATCCTGGGATCATCGTGTTGATACATGGCTTCATATAGTGCCCTGGGCAGCCCCTTTATGAAGTATTTTAGGGTTTGCTCGGCGTTGATGTCGTATCCTGCGTATTGAACTAGTTGTTCGAATAATGCGATGTAGTCGTCGATTTTCCCTTCCTTCATTCGAATCCCAGCATCGAGCTGGGCCTGAGCGCATTCCTTGCTAAGTACATTGGCGAATTGCCGTCGAAAGGCTTGTAGAATGTTGTTCCACAGCCTGTTGTTGAACTGGCTGACGCCTCTTGTTACTTCTCTGACTAACCATTGGCTTGCGGACATGACCCAGGCGTTAACCAAGTCTCCCTGAATGTAGGTGAGGAATAACATAGCTTTTTGGTATTTGTTCCTCATGGCTGCGTGACTTGCATTTACCCCGGTGTATACTTCCCATTGAAGGATAAATCCTTCCACCTTTGAGCGATCTCTGTTAAACGGGCTTGGGGGATTGCCTATGAATTTGTCTGTTGTGTGTCCTCCTTGTGGTTGGCCTCCCCCTATGGGTGGTGGCCCGCCAGGCGGTCCTCCTCCTCCTGCAGGTGGTGGTCCCCCTCCTCCTTGATTAGGTTGGTGTTGGTATGGGTACCCTCATATCCCATCACCCCTATTGATTCGTTCGTATGCTTGAGGGGGCGGATTGTTATAATCGAAGTCAAATCCCCCTGGTTCGTCTGGTTCGTCTGGTCCCATGGCTCTCCGTGCGGCTTGTAGGTCTTCTGGGTTCATGTCTACGATATGGCCCGTTTGTTCGTCAATAACTAGTGGGGCTGGTTCTTCAATGTGTGTTTGAGTAGCCATTCTGATTGGGTCAGGGATATGTAACGTAGCTGTTTGTTGGATGATTTCTTCTATCACGGGCTCTTCTTCGTGAACGTAAATGTTCTCGGGTTCTTCTGCTATTGATGGGGTTCGTGCCCGTTCACTTGTATGGCTGGTGTCCGATCTTGCAGGTGTTCGGTGTTGGAGTTCTGGGGATATGGGTTCCGGTTGTTCCTCCTCTGGTTCCCCGTCAATTCTTCCTTGCTCTTCAACTGGTCATGCGTCCGCTAATGGGATATTACAGTTGAGGTCGTCGCCAGCTGGTCTGGCCACTTCGAAGTACTCGTGGGTTCAATTCCACCTGAGCTCCACCCAGCAGCACCGTTCATGGTGGAAAATAATGGGGTGAAACCTTTGGGCTGTGGCTGCTTCTGCGTAATACCCAGTGTTGAAATGGTCGAGGTTTCCTGGTCGTCTGTCATCGGGGATTGTCCTCCACTGAACTCGGTTGATGACGTATCTTGCGGGAGCGTCTCTCTCCCTAGAGTGGACTAGAAAGGGTTGGAAATCCCAACTGTCCTTGGTTGCGATTGTCGCCACGGTGTATGGGGAGAGCTTGACTCTGATGTTATGGTCATCGTGACCTGAGCCTGACTTAGGCAGTTATACGTGGTGGGAAGAGAACGTGACTTAGCAACACGAGTCAACGCGCGCAGGCGTGACTAAGTTCAAGGACACTTGAAAGTGCCTTCCTGAGAGATTGATGCGAAGCGGGTCTGAAGAGAGAACCCGACTAGATTCAAGGGTGGTACAAAAGAGTCAAGCTGTCAACCACATCAGTCAACAGCTGCCTTATAACCTATCTTGACTGTACGCCTTCGTCAGCGATACAGCCACTACTACTAATGCTGAGCAATCATCCACTAATACCCTGAGTAATCGTACAGTTATACATGAGTAAGAATCATCAATCCGTTGATAAGCTTCAGGAGTGACTTGTCATCCTGCTTACAAGGGACAATAACGGCAAATCATAACAAATAAACTAACACGTTAGTACTTCAGGAGTACATCAAGCTCTCCTCGACCAATGCCCCAACAGAAGGCGATGACGAGCCCAAAAATTGGAACTTCCCAAAGATGCACACCCTTGTGCACAGCTTTGACAACATTGAAGCAAAAGGAGCCTCCCACAACTACAACATGAAGCCCAACAAGAAGCTCCATGGGCCCCTCAAGAAGTCGTACACATTGCAGACAAACTTCAAGAATTTTGCCAGACAGGTATGCTTATTCCATGGATAGGATTTGAGCTCACAGAACACTTTGTAGATTTTAAGATTCAAGCACATGACATTTGTGTCGGTCCTTATTTGCAGCCATATCAATGAGCTCGAACAGATCTCTAGAGAAGCAAATGAAGGTGCCACAACAGTAGACGATCAAGATACTCTATCCACCCCTCCCAGCATGGTACAGCCTGAGGGCCCTGAACTACAGGGTAAATTAATATTGGATGGACACATATCCCTGCGTTCACAACAACCAACAGCACCACTTAATTCTTTCAGGGATGACTTTCACCTATGTTACGCTCAGACCCTGCTCCAAGCTGCAAGCAACACAAGTGTCTCCATGAACACTGGAAGAACTGCCAAGATTACCCAGAGGCGCATACCTGGGAGGCACATGATCAAAAGGACATCGAAGAAGAAGAGGCCATACGTGCACTCGTAGCGGCAGAAGACGACAGTTACCTCGCTTATGAAGAGGCGTGCAGAGTCCGCCAGCTTGTGAGTAACATGATAACTCACGGTATGACCCCAGATGCTGGCAGGAAGGTTATTGCAGGACGAATGAAGGTCACGTAACACGGTCATGTGACAAAGTCCCAGGTCATGGAGCTGACCTAATCGATAAGTCACGGGACTCGCGGTGTAGAAGGATTGTCCCAGGTCACAGTACGTATCTGACCTAACCCATAACTCAGGGGACGTTGGAAGAAGCCATGGAACTTGGCGGAAGACAGTTGTGTCCCGAAGATGACCAACGACGACAGATTGCGATTGGGTGGTGTAAGACCAGCGACCTGAGGCTGCCGATATCAGCGGGCCGTGGCTGCCATTGGGACGCACTCCAGCGGGCCGGGTTTGATCCCCTTTCGGGTATGTGTTCAAGATGGATTAGTCCAAGGAGCGCCTGTGTTAGCGCCGAGGCCATTGCTTATTGACGCATGGCTGATTTGTGTTGTGGATGACATTTCCCACCTATGCTTACTATTTGCTTATTGTTCTCGCTTATTGATGCAATGAGGTGGGCTTAGTGATGCCCCATGGTTGCTTACTCACTGGTTGGAGGTGCTTAGTCACTCATTGGTGGGGATGCTTACTTATGGCTTATTGATGCCTTATTCATGTGCTGATTGATGTGAGTCATCATGCTTATTATTCACTATTCATACTATGTGTGTCGCCTTTGTGGCTTGACGGACATTTACTATAAATACTATACAAGTTGTGCTATGGTTCGCTAGCTTAGTCGTCTTGAAATCCACCTGTACTCTTCTCAGGAAGTTCAGACAGTCTTATAGCAGAGTCATTGATCTTTGTGACTATCTTGTTGCCAACTTAAGTGTTAGGCATTGCCACCTTGAAATGAACCTCAAGCTAGGCAGTAACAGGGGACCTTATTGGTTATTCGCCCTTTACAAGTTGCTCAAAGTTGTTCCTGAGTTCAGAAGCCATGTGCTTTGCTCAGAGTTGAAGCAAGGAAGACCCATCGGATCCAAGTCGGATCAACATTCAGTGGAAACGTTACAACCTACACCTTGCTTCTTGGTTAACATCTGAACTAGAAGCCTTCGGCGTACAATTACCTCAAGCCATTGTATTTAGTCCTGAAGACAATGTAAGTCCTACACCCAGATCTCTCCCGTGCCCCCCCCCCCCCTCAATTAAATGTTGTTTAGATTACTGAGTATCGATCTGTCAAGGTTGTCTACAAATCTAAAGTCGATCAAAAGCAATATATCGATATTCTGTACTGCAGCCCATGCTTCCATGGTGCTGAACAACACGATGGCATAATCATTCGCACTATGCAGGGGCATTTTTTTGTGCAACTCCTTCTTATCCTTTCTGTTTCCGTTGCCCACAGCACATATACTGTTTGCCTTATTCAGCCACTTGATGCACCCATAGGTTCACAACGGCCCAAGGACCTGGAATTGGGACTTCACTGTGTTCGCACTCACCGTGCAACGGAGTTCATCTTCTCTAGAAGCATCATATGTGGTGTGCCTCTGATCAAGGACTTCGATAAGGAGGGGGATTTTTATATCATGGATGTCGCTGATCACACTGGGGATCTCTTCCTCTGCTGTAACGATATTTTCTCAGTTTGATTGACATTTTTTCTCTTTTGTAACACAACAAGATGTTTTCACAGACTATTTACCAGGGTATAGGAATCTTGTGCGTTTCAGTTCTTGTTCTCGATTCGATGGCAATGGCTTCTGTTGGCTCTGTGACATGCCAAATCACTGCTCTTGAGATTTCCGCGAAACAGAATGGTGTGACAAAGCCAACATGACCTCTCCAAAAGACAATCAGCCAAACCAGCGTCTCCAAACGTCTCACTAAATTTGCTGCTCCTCACCCCTTCCCAATCCTAAACTGAAACCCTCCGCGAAATCCAAGCCCGGAAATACCACCCAATCTGCCACGAAGCAACCTGCAACCACTTCCCAGAAAACTGCTGCACCATCCTTGACACAGAAGCCTCTCACAGAAGCTGAACTTGATATTGGTAAGTACAATGGTGGATTCGAAATCAAGAAGCAGATCCATCGCAAAATCAAGATCCAACAGAACCTCTGACATCTCAACATGCTCCATCTCTATGGCTATTTCCACAACGAGAAGCGTGGAGTTTTAATTGCTGGCAAGGGCGAACTCTACAAGCAACTAACGAAGTACAGCTCCTTCTCCAAGTGCTGGAGTGCCATCTACATCAACCAGATGGCAGACACCCTCTCCTTGTCATCCTCCAGCCGGCTAATATCCTCCACCATAGCCCGATGGACACGATGCATGTACTCCTTCGGCCATACTTGAACAGCGTGTCTGCTGCGTGGTAAGTTGCGTAAGAACGGCGACGAAGAATCAGTGAAAGGGCGCACCTGACAGGTCCGACCAGAAGATGACCGCATTCCAAAACAGGATACAGGTGATAAGGGCATTCATTTCCGCACAGCCGAGTAAGTTGTGTTTTTTTTTCCTTCAACGTGTACAACTAAGCGCTGCAACTTAATACCATAATTCTTACCACGTGAACTCGCACGCTATGAGTTCCAACGTCCATACAAACGTAAGTACCAATCCTCGCTTATTGTTTGACCATGTCTTGACTAAATCCCTGGTGATGGGACTGCTTTGTGTATATCCTTGACGTGTTACAGTTACCACCCCTGCCTTGTGGGTTATCAGTGCTCCAATGGAGCTGTTTTCATGCGTAAATGGTGAGTAATCGATATCATTTTGATTGGACACTGGCAGCTCATTAGAACCATTATAATCAGAACCCACCCCACCTGTAATCTCCTGTCTCCTCATTGTACGCCTCTCTACTTTCATGTTGGATGCTGAAGACTTTGACCTCAGTGCCGATGGGGGAGATTCAGACTCTAGCTCGCATTATGACCCACAGGAGATGCCAGTCCTATCAAACGTGCAGTTAGATACTTCTGAGCTGCGTAAGGTGCATTCTCTCTCCCTTTCTTGTGGCATGATTACTTACAATTTGTACATTGCCCACAGGCCCTCAAGGACACCCAGCTCAAATATCAGAGTCTATTTCATAGGTACAAGGCACTACAGACTAAGTACAACGCCTCAAAGTCCACAAAGTCTGTCCCTATGAAGAAGGGCCACAGATCGATGCTGAGTGGCGAAGACAAGGAGATCACACTTGCCGGAGGGCGGTTCTCTTTCATGTTCGAACTTTGGGTTGATGACCCAGTCTTCGAGTGTGATCGCCCTTCTGGTTTGGACCCTCTCAACCCCGAACGCTATCACACTAAGCACGCAGAGGAGCTCGCTATCACGGCTGAGTTATACAGCTCTCTCCCCTTGCATCTCCAGGAGGCCCTCGCAGATCCAAGGCAGCAGACTTCCTTCAAAAAGATTGTAAGTCGTTTCAACTCTGTATTTCTGTTACTAACTGCTTCTTGCAGTTTCTACAACAAGTAAAGCAAGAGCGTGCCAATACAGTTCACACCGCACGCCTTGTGGCCGGCGAAATCTTCAACCTTAGTCCGGTGTATTTTCGCAGCCAGTTTGACTGCACCAATATCCCAGAGCTTCAGGAGCTCCTCACCGACACTTGTAGGCCCTTGGAAAAGTATCCAAGGTGGCCAGCGATGCTCTTCCCTAACAGGGATTGCGAGAACACGAATGCATTTGCAGCCGAGGAGCTTCCAAAGGTGAGTCCTACCTACCCGACTATACAACACATTACTAACTAAAGAGAAGTTCCTGAAGACTATTCTACATGGTGTCTCATCGCTGGGCGGTGACCCTGCAGGGAGGCGTGCACCGAGGGCCAGTCTCTGGGGATAACAAAGATGACATCAGGTATGATCGCTCTTGTGGCCACAATCGTATGTCACATTTATTGTTGTGCTTTGCCATTTCCTGCTGAATTGGATGACCCAAAGCTTACATTTGTTTGTGGACCCGATCAAGTCTTTTCTGAGAAGTCAAAGAGCCCGAGCAATGTCAGCTGGAGAGAGCGCTTTCAGGACTACAAGCAGGCAATCCTGTGTGTAACGATCAGACAGTAGTAAGCAGGATGACGAGTTGCTCCTGAAGCTTACCTAGCAGATGAATGAACTTACCAATGTACTATACAATGACTGATGCTCTTAGTGAGCGGATGACAGGTGACCTTACTGTACAATTACACAGCAGATTAGTAGTAGTAGTAGTAGTGGCGGCTTCGCTGATGAAGGCGGGCTACCAGCAGTATCTTATAAGGAAGCTATCGTGTTACGCTCAGACCCTACTCCAAGCCGCAAACAGCACACATGCCTCCATGAACACTGGAAGAACTGCCAAGATTACCCAGAGGTGCATACCTGGGAGGCACGTGATCAAAAGGACATTGAAGAAGAAGAGGCCGTACGTGCACTCGTAGCGGCAGAAGACGACAGTTACCTCGCCTATGACGAGGCGTGCAGAGTCCGCCAGTTCGTGAGTAACATGATAACTCGAGGTATGACCCCAGATGCTGGCAGGAAGGTTATTGCAGGACGAATGAAGGTCACGTGACACGGTCATGTGACAAAGTCCCAGGTCATGGAGCTGACCTAATCGATAAGTCACGGGACTTGCGGAGTAGAGGATTGTCCCGGGCCACAGTACGTATCTGGCCTAACTCATAACTCAGGGGACGTTGGAAGAAGCCATGGAACTTGGCGGAAGACAGTTGTGTCCCAAAGACGACCAACGACGACAAATAGTGATTGTGTGGTGTAAGACCAGCGACCTGAGGCTGCCGATATCAGCGGGCCGTGGCTGCCATTGGGACGCACTCCAGCAGGCCGGGTTTGATCCCCTTTCAGGTATGTGTTCAAGATGGATTAGTCCAAGGAGCGCCTGTGTTAGCGCCGAGGCCATTGCTTACTGTTGCATGGCGATTTGTGATGTGGATGACATTTTCCCACTTATGCTTACTGTTTACTCATTGGTGATCACTTACTTATGCGATGAGGTGGGCTTATTGATGCCCCATGGTTGCTTACTCACTGGTTGGAGGTGCTTAGTCACTCATTGGTGGGGACGCTGACTGATGGCTTATTGATGCCTTACGAATTGCTTACGAGTTGCTTATTGACCTGTGAGTCATTATGCCTTTCTTCTTACTCATATGATTGTGTCGCCTTTGTGGCTTGACGGACAGTTACTATAAATACTATACAAGTTGTGCTATGGTTCGCTAGCTTAGTTGTCTTGAAATCCACCTGTACTCTTCTCAGGAAGTTCAGACAGTCTTATAGCAGAGTCATTGTTCATTGTGACTATCTTGTTGCCAACTTAAGTGTTATGCGTTGCCACCTTGTAACAAACCTCAAGCTAGGCGGTTTTAGGGGACCTTCTTGGTTAATTGCCCCTTAACAAGTCATTCAAGCCGTTCCTGAGTTCAGAAGCCGTGCGCTTTGCTCAGCGTTGAAGCAAGGAAGACCCATCGGATCCAAGTCGGATCAATGTTCAGTGGAAACGTTACATATCGACTGTTGTGGTCGATAGCTTGAATCTCTTGTACTTGTCTCGTCTTGTTATCAATCGGATCTCTCTCTCTTGTCCTCTCGGACCAATCAACCATTGTGCAGCGAAACTCCGCCTTCGCACATTGAGACGATACTCAGCCTTCATGCTAGAGTCTAGGATCTGCTAAGTCACCATGTTCACATTACGTCGCCTAAGTCAGGCTCACGTGCAGCTTGCATGTAACACTGCGATTCCCTCCTCAGTATATTTCATTTCTTCTATCTTGGTACGACCACAGGATTTTCCCTGCAAAATCTGTCGCCTCAACATCCGCAAATTCTACTCCGACCTCCCAGCAAGGTCCCAACGACATTGACAACCTCATCAGACACATGATGGTCAATATAGATGTCAGGCAGTCACTCTGTGCCCCTGCGATTCCCCAGGTTCAGCTTACTCGGTCTCCATTAGCTGCTGTTGAAGCTGAACCTGCTCCCCCAGCTCAAGCCAACACCCATCCATCAGAGCAACACGAGGAGGCGGTTAACACTCCCACAGACACTGCTGCGACAAAGAGGGTTTCTAAAGGCATACAGGCCATGAGTGCGGGGAGTAGGAAGACAAGGAGTGGCAATTCAAAGGCTCAGCTATCATAATATTAGTACAGGCAATGTTTCGTTCTGGATTAAAAATCCTGCAATTGTCTTGAGGGTATCATACATGAGAAGAACCTTCTCGACCTGTCTCGGGTGGCAACGCTCACCGATCTTTCTTCTGCTGATCATGCTTGAGTCAATGCCAGTCTGCTGAAGACTTTCATGCATGAGGTTTTGCGTCAATCACAAATGTCGTGTAGGGTGTGTCTAACTGCGCTCTGTTACATTGAAGCCCTTTGCTTGAAAGTGGCAGGTTTCGAGTTTAACGCTTACTCCATATATAGTAGTTATTAGGTTGAGTACTGTTGGCCAGTTGGCTTAATGGTCTGTTTTGTATACCATGCCTATGCACGTGCTTGTAATAGGGTTGTGGGTTCGAACCCGCTGTAGTATGGTTTATAATGTACGTAAATTAGTAAATAGGATATGATAATGAAGAGCAAGTGATAAAGTAGATGATGGATAGTGATAAGATCTGAGAAAGGATGATAAGGAACAAAAAGATCTGAGATAGGACAAAAAGGAATGATAAGATCTGAAATAGGATGATAAGGAATAATAAGATGTGATAGCAACGACAGTGGGTTGTAATGCCTCAGTGATATGATCATATTAACTCCAACTGGTAATTGGATTATTTGTTTGATTACAGGCAGGATTAATATCACACTCATAGATTCATAGATCCTGATTATCATGAATCTTAAGATGTACTTGTAATAGACATTAAATCCGGGTTATAACACTGGTTGTCAGAAATCCAGGACTTGTTTATAATAATCATAATGCCCAAATTCGGTTAAATCAAATTACATCATTATAATATATCATAAACCCCTTTCCCAATTTTGCGACAATGTATGCAGTCCTGTCAAATTCAAATCCACATAGCCGAAGTAAATGGGTTTTAAATGGTCATCTCTAATCCTCGAGTAACTATCATACGGCTCCAGGCCAAACAGAGTAGGTAACCGTATACTGTCCGATCAAGCGATAAACTCTCAAATGTTCAGGATGTCCCTTCTCCCGCTTATGAGTTCGAACCTGACGTAGAACAAGAATCTTGATTTTCATCGCCCCACGTTACCGGGTGACCAGAGATCCAGCGTGCCTCGAGATACAGGTCAATGGATGCCTCCTCTTCGCCCTCCAAGAAAAGCGAGCGAAGGGCTGGCATTATTTCAGCGACACTCACCCCGGGGATCTCTACTAGCGCAAGCGCAGCATCCCTCGACAAATCCTTGGATACATGCAGCGTCTCTACTGCAGTGAACAGGTGGAGGAGTTGTAACCACTCAGATGGCTCTACAACTGTGTCGGCAAATAAGCCATGTGAATCGTGGTCACGTGCATCGACGAAGATCTCGTCTACATGCGAGAGCACATTGGACTGGTTAAGTATGTCAACCACAGGATCCAAACGCGACTCGTCCCAGTACACCCATTGACATGATATTTGAAGGGCAAAGTGAAATTCAAGGGATTTGGGCTCCACTTGTCCTTCGTAGAAGTTGACGAAGACGTAACCGTCGCAGAACTCAACTCGCGCGTGCTTGAACCGGAGGAGATCGAGACTGACTGTGCGGTTGATGAAATCGGAAAGTCGGGGAATGCGAAATGTAGTAGAAGCCCGATTGAGGTACATTATTGTGAGTTTTTTCAGTACGGGTGTGTCAATTTGGACCACGAGATTCTCCAAGTACTTATGAACACCTTGGAAAGTGAAGGTGGAGAGAGAGGGAAAGACGGCTCGCGTCGGGGGAGGCTCGCGTCTTCCGTTAGGGCGAGAAGTTCGTGATTGGAACCAAATGGTAAGAATTTCGAGCCTGACCAGGACTTTCAGACTTGCAACCATCGCATCTGGTGAAACATAGTCAGTCTCGGGGATATTCAGGAGTTGTAGTTCCACAAGGTCGACGGCCGACAAAAGGAAAGGTGGAAATGAACGGAAGGGAATTCCTTCTAAGTGGGCAACTCGCAAGCGTGGGGTAGATCCGCCGAACAATGTCTCGGGAAGGGCTGGCGCATCCGGGTCTATCGATGAAAGCCAAAGATGTGTGAGCACCGGAAACGGCTCTTGCATCGTAGCGGCCATCTTCTCCAGCAGCGTAAACGTTACGGATATCCCAACATAGCGTGCCCGATTCGGGTGTCCCAGTGCGGCCATGACATTGTCTTCGTCGCTGAGAGTAAGGCTTTCGCTTGTGTCATCGTTATCGTCCCAAAACGCGTAGTCAATGGTGAGGGGTAATTGTGGCCAATTATCTAGATTCTTCCTGACAGGTGTCCCGCGTGTACACAGGAGTTGAAGGTCGAGTCGGAGTGGTGATGAAAGTACGATATGTCGCCACCTTTGGCATACATGTGTCAGTCCACGCCATTCCAATATAGGGCGGAAGAGAAATCCGTGAGCATCATGGTTTATTTTGCAGAAGTCAAATATATCAAGGAGGACACCGTCCGGGAGTGTATTGATCGTCGTCGCACGAGCGTACCTTCCCAGGTAGTCTGTATCACAAATCTCAGTACTTTGTTACGCACACTACTCGGGAATACGAAGGCGTACCTTGAGCCTTTCTTTCCACGTGTTTCTTATGACCACTTGAAGTAATCTTGCTAGCTATGAGGGTTGAAACGTTGCTTGAGGGAAAATCGGGAGGGATGGTTTCATTAGCGGGGAAAGAGGAGGAAGGCTCGTCGTAGGAGAGCTAGATCCTTGCAGGACTCCTAGTGGACAGAAGCCTCCCTTTTGGTTTTCGAATTCGTCGATAATTCCCTATGGAACAAAAGTAAATTATTAGTACCTCTCCAGTCAGATGGAAGTATTCGA
>WITN01001515.1:0-16743 GCA_015025155.1 Lactarius quietus | reverse complement strand
CGTGTTTTTGAGCGACGGCAAGAACGTCACAGACTGCTTCTTGGTGTTTTATTCGAGCGTATTGCTGTCGTTTTGTGGCGATGGCGATATCGTCCATATAGACTCGTATTGTCGTTCCCAACGCTTCATGTTTTGCTATGGTTAGGGCGGTAGATTTCGTTCATGAAACTCTGGAATGTAGCGGGTGAGTTGCACAGCCCAAAGTACATAACGGTTGGTTCGAAAAGTCCGCGGCGTGTTTTAAATGCTGCTTTGTGCTCGTCACCCTCTTTGATTCGTATGTTGTTATAGCCTTGTCTAACGTCCAGTTTACTGAATATTTGTGCCCCCCGAGGTCTTTGATCAGGTCATTGATGAGGGGTAGTGGGTACTGGTTTCGTATTGTCCACTCGTTGATTTTTCGGTAGTCCTGAACAGGTCGTAGCTTTCCGTCCTTCTTTTTAATGAAGAAAACGATGATGCGTACGGGGACTTTGATGGGCGAATGTATCCCTTCTCTATCTGTTCATCAATGAAGTCGTCCAGCGCTTCATCTTCGGCTCTTGTCATGGGGTATACCTTGCAATCAATGGCTTCTGGGGCTCCCTTTTTGAATTCGATTGCTGGTCGCAACTTCTTTTTGGTGGGAACCTTTTTGACTCTTCTTCTCCGAATACCTTCGCATATTGTTG
Organism: Lactarius quietus; assembly: GCA_015025155.1. Taxonomy (NCBI): domain Eukaryota; kingdom Fungi; phylum Basidiomycota; class Agaricomycetes; order Russulales; family Russulaceae; genus Lactarius; species Lactarius quietus. Next base: position 16,072 of record WITN01001515.1, on the reverse strand, counting down.
GTATTCCTTTGGTATTGCGACCGTTTTTGTGTATTGTTTGGCATCAATTGCGAGTTCGACTGCTGATCGTCGTCCATCACTTGGTCATCTAGTTGGGTCACTATTTGCTCTTTGTCTCCTGTGGTGAACATTCGTGATATTTTTATGTCGTCGTCTCTTCCTTGAGCAATCTTGCCAGTACTGCTCTTCTGTTGTTTGGGTTAACTGATCGTAACACTATAGGGAGTTGTTTCTCATCTATAGTGGCATGGCGCCAACTGAACCTTGGTTCGTAGGTTGCGAGCCATGGATATCCTAGTACGTCTTCTTTTCCTATGTCAGTGATAAGGAAGCGCATTTCCCTGTTTGTTCCTCCTGTTTCCACTTTGAGCGTCAGATAGTGTGTGATCTGTCCCGCTTTATTAGTGGTATCGTCGATGTTGTAGATGTTTTTGGGCTTATCTAGTGCCCGTTGTCCTAACCCATCCTTTTGACGAAATTTGGATGTATGAAATTGTCGGTGGCACCGGAGTCCACTAACGCTTTGATGTCGGCCATGTTATAACTTGCGCGAATTGACACTGGTACTCTCATAGATCGGTAGCGCATAATGTACACAGAGTTACAACGTATTGCCCTCACCCAGGCCGCCGGGTTCAGGCGTTTCCAAAATCCTGTCCCATCAACTGTGTAGGACCAGGTCTTTGACTTCTTCATCGTCTCCTGCGACTCCTCGTAACCATTCCGCCGCTTTTTCTTCTTTAGTTTGTGGGACTCCTTCGGTAGCTTCTGTAGAGCGTGCTTGTGTGTCACGGCGCCTGCGAGGTTGTCTGCAGTCGCGACTGATGTGTCCCATCTTCTGGCAGTTGTAGCACTGCGTTTGACTATGGTCTCGTTTGAACTGTCTCTGGATAAATCCCCCTCGTGGTGGGAATGGTGGTTGTGGTGGTTTGGTGTTCCTGGGATGGTTGTTTATGATCTCCTCGGCTCCTGCCAGCCGTCCTCGTACTCGGTCTGCTGATGTGTCCATTCGGTCATCATTGTGGAGTGGTGCGAGCAACTTAGCTAGTGCTCCTCCGGTAGCGCGTCCTGGTTTGAATGCATCGAGGTTTCCTCTAACCGTTTGCATGTGAATCCACTTTTGTTGCCTCTTTAGGGCGGATTCCCTCCATTCTTCGTAGTTTCGAGGGTCATCATGTTGATACATGGTTTCGTATAGCGCTCTTGGCAACCCTTTCGTGAAATACTTGAGTGTTTGTTCGTTGTTAATGTTGTACCCTGCGTGTCGAACGAGTTGTTCGTATAGGGCAATGTAGTCGTCGATTTTGCCGTCTTTCATGTGTATTCCGGCGTCTAGTTGTGCTTGTGCTCGTTCCTTGCTAAGAACGTCACCGAATTGTCTCTGGAACGCGTTGAGTAGGTTTTCCCATAACCTATTGTCGAATTGACTGGTTCCTGTGGCCACCTCGTTTACGAGCCATCGGCTTGCGGACATAACCCATTGGTTAACCGCATTTCCCTGAATGTATGTTAGGAATAACATAGCTTTTTTGGTACTTGTTTATCATGGCCGAGTGGTTTGCATTGACCCCTGCGTAGACCTCCCATTGGAGGATGAAAGCTTCGGCTTGTGACCTTTGTCCTGTGAATGTGGGTGGTGGGTTACCGATGAATTTGTCATTGCCTCCTTGCATGGCTACTGCAGGTCCTGCGAGGGGTGGCCCTCCTCCCGGTGGTCCTCCTCCTGGTGGTCCTCCTCCTGGTGGTCCTCCTCCCGGTGGTCCTCCTCCCGGCGGTCCTCCTCCCGGTGGTCCTCTTAATGGCGGGAAGGGCCTATTGTCTGGTGACGGTACTCGGTTGCGGTTGAGCCTGAATTCGTAGAACATGTTTGTTCTTTCAGGTTCGCTTGGTGCATCAGGGACATCTGGTCCCATAGCTCGATTGACGGCTTCCATATCTTCTGGCTGTAGTTGTTGGACATGACCCGTTTGCTCGTTAATAACAAGTCGGGGTGGTGAGACTTCTGTTTGAGTAGTCATGTAGCTGTATGGTATTCCCCTGATGGGTTCGGGAATATGCAACTCAGCTGTTCGCGCGGCTAGTGCGTCTACTTCTGGCGATTGTGCTACGGTTTCCGTAGGTTCGCCCTCGCTTTGCGGAGTTGGCGATCTTTCGCTAGTGTGGCTTGACGGGGTTGGAGTAACTGTTCGTAGTTGGAACTCTGTTCTGGGTGGCTCCGTATCGAGGTTTGGTTGTTCTTCTTCTTGGCCGTCTATGGGCCCTTGTTGACTGATTGGTCGTGCGTCGACCAATGGTATGTTGATGTTTAGGTCGTCTGCAGCTGGTCGTGTTGCTTCAAAATAACTGTTAGTGTTGCTCCACCTAAGCTCGACCCAGCAACAGCGCTCTTTGTTGAATACTACTGGGTGGAAGCGTTGCGATGTGGCTGCTTCCGCGTAATATCCTGTGTTGTTTTCTTCGGTCCTTCTGATGTCTGGTACGTGCCGCCACCTTACTCGTCCTACAATGTATCGAGTGGGTGCGTCTCTTTGTCTTGAGTTGATGCGATAGGGCACAAAGTCCCAGCCGTCTTTAGTATTGAGAGTTGCCACGGCGTTCGTTTTTTTTTTGAAAAGAGCTTGGATTTAATGTTACGTGCGATCCGCACGTGAGCCTGACTTAGGCAACGTAAGGTGAACGCGGTGACTTAGCAGCGGTTATACCCAAGCACGAAGGCTGAGTGACGTCTCAACGCACGAAGGCGGAGGTAATACTTTGCACTTGATCCTTGATGCGCGGTCCCGAGGGACGAGAGAGAGAGAGAGATTGGATTCAGATAGCAAGACGAGAGTTGTACAAGAAATCCAAGCTATCGACTACAACAGTCGATAGCTTCCTTATAAACTATCCGCGTGATCCGCCTTCGTCAGCGAGATCGCCACTACTACTAGTCTGCTGATAATCGTCCCTAAGCCACTACTGCTAGGTAATCGTCCACTAAGCCAAACGCCTCAACTACTACGACTCTTGGTAATCGTACAGCAAACCTCAGTCATCGTATCGTACTAGTATCAGTAATCATCATAGTAAACCATGTAAGCCGAGCCACGACGTCATGCAATCACGTGCCTATACGTCCCATGACTTATAGGTTAGGTCAGATACATACCATGACCCGGGACGTAACACTGCAGGGATATGTCCCCGAGCCTGGCAAGAGCCTCGTCTACCTGGCGCTTTCCCCGGAAGTCAGCTCAGAAATACTTGAGCTTGTTGCGATTGTACTCAGCTGCGGGCCCCATATCCCGACACGGCTCCGCGTGGATGTCTCCCCTATAGATAGGCTCGTATCGTCCCATAGTCCCGAAGACCTCTGGGTTGTCGAGCATTCGTACTCGGATGTATCTTGCTGGGACCCGTCGTCCCTCGTGTTCAATGATCATTGGCACCAATTCATCCCGTTGTTGAGGCTGAATCCAGTGGGGGTAGGCGATACGGCACAGACAGGGCGCCTCGCCGCATTCGTTCGGCGCGTAGTGACTGGGGACGGTATTGGGGCCTCACTGTAGGGTAGTATCCCGCGGGCGGTGTAACCGGCCTCTGCCATCGGTCCATAGACGACAGCAACCGGCGATGATCCTCCTGCAGCATCACCGGTTTCTTCGGCATACTCGTCGTTAACTCTTGTGATCGGTGGTGGTATGAATCGGGGTGCGCAGTGACAATAGTTTGGGGGGTTATCGCATCGGGTGCAGACAACCCTGGCTTCGTAGTAAGACTCATCGGTGGAGGATGAGTCGTCGCTGTCGTATCGATCGACGGCGGTAGTGGACGTGGCAGCGGTGGGGGGCTGGAGGATACTCGCCTCATCAGCAACTGTATCCTCATCCGTCTCTCCCTTGCTGTCCTCTTCACTATCTGGTCCAGTCGCCATGCCTGCATTACCTCCCTCATCAACGTGGTTTTTCTCCCTCATCATCCTCCACTCGGCCGCTTGTGGGTGTGGGGAATCGCCGGCGAGCCTCGGTGTCACGTGGTGACATCGTGTCGACCCCTGCGCACACCAGACGTCGCAAGTGCACTCATGAGCACTGGAAGAACTGTCAAGATTACCCTGAAGCACACACATGGGTATTAAGTCAGCCAGCATATAGCGAAGAAGAAGAAGAGGTTCGCGCTCTCTTATGGGCCCAGGCAGATGGATATCCTGAGGCAGAAGAAGAAGACTATGAAGTGGAGGAGGATGAAGCCCTCCGTATACGCCAGTTAGTGAGTGGAATGATAGTACACTCGTCGTCTTCAGACACTGGCACAAGCACTACAGGAAGGATGAAGGTCACGTGATCTGTCACGTGAAAGTCCCAGATCATGCCTTGTATCTGGTCTAACCCATAAGTCATGGGACTTCAAGGATGGAAGAGCTTTACATAATGTAACGTTTCCTTGGATGTGAGATTCCCGAGAGGCTGAAGAAGATGTCACGTGTAGAAGAGGAGGTCAAGTCCCAGGTCACAGTATGTATCTGACCTAAGCCATAACTCAGGGGACTTCGGTGTTGTATCAAGAATGGAAGATTATGGAAGGTTCTGGAAGGGCCATGGTAGGCATGAGGTCAGAGGCGATTCCTGACAGCTGAAGGTCTAGACATTTCCTTGTATGGTTCAAGTTCTGATGGAACAGGTTCTGATGCGCTGGTATTGCGCCCTGACATTTGTTATCTATGTTCTCTATTGTTCTCTTGTTCTATGATGTCATTTGTGAGTCATGTGTTGTTCTTATCTCTGACTCATGGTTGTGTTATCTCTGACTCATGTGGGGCCTTATGCCTCATGTACTGTATGTTTCATGATAAGCCCCTGTGGCTTGATGGACAATTCCTATTGGCAGATAAGGTCGTAGGTCGTGTTACTATATTTCGAGCTCAGCTTTAAAGCTAGCTTGAAAGTACTATATATACTAGGCAGGTATCGCCAGTAGTTGTTAGCTTAGTTGTTTTGGACTTCCACCTGTATTCCTCTCAGGTTCTATTCAAAGCATTCTTATAGCAGAGTCATTGGTCTGTGTGACTAGCATCTTATCTTGTTGCCAACTTGTGTGTCAAATGTAACGTATCGGGTCATAGTAGGTATCTGACCTAACCGATAACCGAGGGGGCGTGATCAAGGGGACACTTACTGTACTATACGGATGGCTGACTGACCGATTACTGCACGATGACTGATGACTGACTGACGGATTACTGTACGCTGACCGATGACTTACGATGTGATGACTGTACACCTGTGGACGATTACCTAGTAACTAGTAGTAGTGGCGGTCTCGCTGACGAAGGCGGATCGCGCGGATAGGTTATAAGGAAGCTATCGACTGTTGTAGTCGATAGCTTGGATTTCTTGTATCATTCTCAACTTGTTATCTGAAGCCGTGTTCTCTCTCCCTCTCTCTCTCATCCTTCGGGGTCGCGACTCGTGCATAAACGACAAAGCAAGAACTCCGCCTTCGAGCGTTGAGACAATACTCTGCCTTCGAGCTAGAGTCAGGAATTCGCTGAGTCACCGCGTTCATCCCTTAGTCGCCTAAGTCAGGCTCACGTGCTGCCCGCACGTAACATTAAATCCAAGCTCTACTGAATCGAACGCCGTGGCAACTATCAACACCAAAGACGGCTGGGACTTCGTCCCCTATCATGTCAACACAAGAGAACGAGATGCACCTACCCGATACATCATCGGACGAGTAAGGTGGCGACACATACCGGACACCAGAAGATCCGACGAAAACAACACAGGATACTACGCGGAAGCAGCTACCTCACAGCGATATCATCCCGTAGTATTCAACAAGGAATGCTGTTGCTGGGTCGAGCTTAGGTGGAACAACACTAACCTCTACTTCGAAGCAACACTGTCACGTGCGGATCACGTGTCATGGCCAGTGGTGTCACCAAGCCGATGAAAGTACGATTTGCATTGCCTGTAAAGGCTGAAGACCCCCCTGAAGTGCGGTTCACTGAAGAAGAAGATGAAGATGCGCTGCAGATGGATGCAGATGAGACATATGAGGTCGCGCGAATGTTGAGTACTGAAGATAATTTCATTGTGGACAACAACACTGGCGATATCATTCGTTTAGGACTGTGTAAGTCTGAGTCACGTGATTAAGTCATGTGATCAGCAACCCCCAGACCACGTGGATCTGGTCTAAAGGATAAGTCACGGGGGAACAGCGATTACCTCAGGTCGAGATATAATTCCTGAGAGGGTATAGTTGGATGCGGGATTCCCAACATGGTTAGGCTCTGTCCTGTTTTGGTTCTTTCTGATTGGAACATTCTGATGTTGCCTGATGGCTGTACTTATCATGCGCTGATGTTGCGCCGGACGATGATTGGACGATAGTGAGTCACATAGTGTTATCTCTGACTCATGATGGGGCCTTCTGCCTCATGTACTGTATGGGTTTATCCCTGTTCATTGATTGGTCGATATGCTTGGGTCGTTATCCCTGATAGCTGATTGGATGATACGATATGGTACGATACCTGTTATTATTTGGGACTCAGATTAGGAGTCAGCCCTGCATTGTATATAAGGTGCTCTGTCTTGATAGACGAGACCTTATCTTCGTTGTCTTGAGTCTACCCCTCAGTCAATAGAAGTGTTGGCTATTAGTGCCTGCCTCTCTCATCTTGTTGATCCTTGTGTGGTCTGTCCTCTCATCTCTTGAAGATCCCTGTTGTGTTCATCCAGTTTGAGGCGAAGCCATTGTCCTTTGGTTCGTCTCTCGTGTTCGACCATTGTTATTCAGCTGTTGTCGGTCTGTTATTTGATTCAAGGCCATCAAAGGTTTCAAGTCGGAACAACGTTTGGTAGAAACGTTACAAACACGACCAGCGGCCGACGACTTGAACATTAACATACCGCTGACCGACGCACGACCAATCGATCAACAAGGGCCCATAGACGGCCAAGAAGACGACACCCTTGAATCGGAACCACCAAGGACCGAGTTTCAACTACGATCAGTAACACCCGCAGTATCAAGCCATACTAGCGAACGATCACCAACCCCACGAAGTGAAATAATAGAACCCGAGGAAATCGCAGTGCAATCACCAGAAGTAGACGCACTAGCCGCGCGAACAGCTGAGTTACACATCCCCGAACCAATCAGAGGGATACCATACAGCTACATGACTACTCAAACAGAGGTATCGCCACCCCGACTTGTCATAAACGAACAAACAGGTCACGTTCAACAACTACAACCAGAAGACATGGAAGCCGTTAACCGAGCTATGGGACCGGACGTCCCCGACGCACCAAGTATCCCTGAAGGAACAGAAATGTTCTACGAGTTTCGGCTCAACCGAGACAGGGTACCATCACCCGAAATCAGGCCATTCACGCCTTTACAACCACAAAACAATGGACCGCCAGGTGGTGGAGGAGGACCGCCAGGTGGAGGAAGAGGACCACCAGGCGGTGTACGCGCTCGAAAGTGCGTGCGTGAGAATTGTGCGGCCGAGAGCAGTGGGGTAAAGCAGAGGTGTCAGAGGGGTGTCAGCAGCCAAGGGGAAAGGGAGACGAGATTTGATCTTGAAGAGAAAGAGGAAAATGTTCGAGAGCAAACCAACCAGAGCTGCCTATTTCGTAGACCTAGCTCATTGCCGCTGTTTGTCTCTTCGAGGGTTTAGAACTTCGTGCAATAAGAAGGGGAAAAAGTCGACTCCTCATTCTGTTGAGACAGGCGTACTTAAATACAAAGAGGCTACCTAAAAGAGGAAACAAGGGAAGGCATGGGAGGACTCGGGCAATGAGGCAGACATAATACGAAAAATAGAGGTATTCAGGCACAACGCTCGGGCTGGCCTTACAGCGGAGGAGGAGGACCGCCAGGAGGAGGAGGAGGACCACCCCTAGCAGGGCCTGCAGTAGCCCACAATGCACAAGGAGGAAATGACAAATTCATCGGAAACCCACCACCCACGTTCACAGGAAGCCGATCACAAGCCGAAGCATTCATCCTCCAATGGGAGGTCTATGCGGGAGTCAACGCAAATCATTCAGCTATGCTGAATAAGTATCAGAAAGCTATGTTGTTTCTCACATACATTCAGGGAAACGCGGTTAACCAATGGGTCATGTCGGCAAGCCGATGGCTCGTCAACGAAGTCGCCACGGGCACCAACCAATTCGACAACAGGCTGTGGGAGAATCTACTCCACGCCTTTCAAAGACAGTTCGGCGACGTCCTCAGCAAAGAACGAGCACAAGCCCAGCTCGACGCTGGTATCCACATGAAGGATGGAAAAATCGACAACTACATCGCGCAATTCGAACAACTCGTTCGACATGCGGGATACAATATCAACGCGGAACAAACACTCAATACTTCACCAGAGGACTACCGCGTGCACTATACGAGACCATGTATCAACACGATGATCCCCGAACTATGAAGAATGGAGAGAATCCGCCTGAAGAGGCAACAAAAGTGGATTCATATGCAGACAGTCCGGGGGAATCTAGACGCCTTCAAACCAGGGCGAGCCACAGGAGGAGCACTAGCTAAGTTGCTAGCACCACTTCAGAACGACGACCGAATGGACACATCCGAGATCGCGTACGAGGACGACTGGCAGGGGCAGAAGACATCATAGCAAACCATCCCAGGAATGCTAGACCCCCGCAACCGCCATTTCCACCCCAGGGGGTTTATACAAAGACAATTCAAGCGAGACCACAGCCAAACGCAGTGTTACAACTGCCAGAAGATGGGTCACATCAGCCGCGACTGCAGACAACCAAGAAGTGCCGAGAGATACAGACACGCGCGGCCGAAACAGCGACAACCAAGGAGGAGAAGGCAGGGAGTGGCTGCGAGGAGTGCAGGAGATGACGAAGAAGTAAAAGACCTGGTCCTACAGCAATTGATGGGACAGGATTTTGGAAACGCCTGAACCCGGCGGCCTGGGTGGGGCAATACGTTGTAACTCTGTGTACATATGTGCTACCGATCTATGCGAGTACCAGTATCCATTCGTGCAAGTTACAACATGGCCGACATCAAAGCGTTAGTGGACTCAGGAGCCACTGACAATTTTATCCATCCGCAATTTGTCAAAAGGATGGGGTTGGGACAACGGGCGTTAGATAAGCCCAAAAACATCTATAATATCGACGATACCACTAATAAAGCGGGCAATCACACACTACCTCACGCTTAACGTGGAAACAGGGAAAACTCAAAGAGAAATGCGCTTCCTAATCACCGACATCGGCAAGGAAGACATACTATTAGGATACCCATGGCTCGCGACCTATGAACCACGGTTCAGCTGGCGACACGCCACCATTGACGAGAAGCAGCTCCCTATAGTACTACGATCGGTCAACCCAAGTGACAAAAGAGCCGTACTAGCAAGGTTGCTCAACGAGAAGAAAGCGACATCAAAGTCTCACGAATGTTCACTACGAAGCAAAAGAACAAATTGTGACGAAGTTAGAAGAACAAGTATGTGGACGACGATCAGCGGTCGAGCTTGCAATAGACGCCAAGCAATATACCAAGAACGTCGAAATACCAAAAGAATACCAACAATTCGCACACGTATTCAGCGAGGAAGAAGCAAAAAGATTCCCACCAAAACGAAGTTGCGACCACGCGATCGAGTTCAAGAAGGGAGCACCAGACGTCATCGACTGCAAAGTATATCCAATGACAAGGATAGAAGACGCAGCGCTAGACGAATTTATCGACGAACAACTAGAGAAGGGATATATTCGTCCCTCAAATCCCCGTACGCATCATCCTTCTTTTTTATCAAAAAGAAGGACGGGAAACTACAACCAGTGCAAGACTACCGGAAGATCAATGAGTGGACCATACGAAACCAATACCCACTTCCTCTCATTGATGATCTAACCAGGGATCTTGGAGGAGCTCAGATATTCAGCAAGCTCGACGTCGACAAGGATACAACAACATCAGGATCAAAGAAGGAGACGAACCCAAAGCGCGTTTAAAACACGCCGAGGATTATTCGAGCCAACGGTCATGTACTTCGGCTTATGCAACTCGCCGGCAACATTCCAAAGCTTCATGAACAACATTTATCAACCAATAATCACGAAACACGAAGCAGCTGGAACGACAATCAGGGTATATATGGACGATATTGCCATAGCAACCAAGAGGCAACCACTAGCGCTCAATAAACACCAAGACGCAGTCCGCGACGTGCTCGCCATAGCACAGAAAAACGACCTATTCTTCAAACCCGAGAAATGTGTCTTCAACGCTCCCAGTATTGATTACCTGGGGGTAATCCTTGAAGAGGGGGTGACACGTATGGACCCCGTCAAAATTTCGGGCGTTCGCGATTGGCAAATACCCACATCAGTAAAGGACGTACGATCATTCCTCGGTTTTTGCAACTTTTATCGGCAGTTTATTAGAGGTTTCGCCAACATCGCCAAACCGCTCAACGAGCTCACGCGAAAAGACGAACCATGGCAGTGGGAAACAAGACACCAAGTAGCATTTGACACGCTTAAACAACGGGTCACTACAGAACCCATACTAGCACACGCAGACCAAACCCAACAATTCGATCTAGAAGTGGACGCATCAGGATTTGCGGTTGGAGCGGTACTACTACAAAAGAAACAAGACGGAAAGCGACATCCTGTAGGCTACTATTCGGCAACACTCAACGCCGCCGAGCGCAACTACGACATCTATAACCTGGAGTTATTAGCCATCGTAAAGGCACTGCGAAACTGGCGACATTTGTTGGCAGGCTCACCACACAAAGTACGCATTTTCTCCGACCATCTCAACCTCAAATACTGGCGGGATCCACAGAAGATCAGTAGGCGCATCGCCAGAGAAGTACTCGAACTAGCAGAATACAACTTCGAGATACACCACGTCAAAGGTACAGCCAATGGATGAGCCGACGCCCTATCTCGAAGACCCGATTACGATCAAGGAGAGAAAGACAACGAAGGCGTCGTCGTATTATCAGACGAAATGTTTGTACAAACAACGACGACCACTCAACAACAAGACGAACAAAGGATACGCAAGTGGGTCGACCCCCACAAACTGACAAAGGCAGACGGGCTCTGGTGGTACCACGGACAACAGCTTGTCTTAACAGGACCAATGGAGGAAATCAGAGAAGTAATCTCCACGCACCATGACCCACCTATTCATGGCCATCCAGGAATCAACCGAACAACGCAATTGGTAGAGCGCCACTATTGGTGGCCAACAATGAAACAAGACATTGCGGAATACGTCCAAGGATGTGCAGAATGTCAACGATGCAAGGTCAACACACAAAAGACCAGGGCGCCATTGCAGCCAATATTTCCACAGACCGAAGCGCTACCATTTGAGGTGGTAGCAATGGACTTTATTACTAAGCTTCCCGTATCAAGGGGATACGATTCGGTACTCACAGTCACAGACCACGACTGCTCCAAGGCAGCCATTTTCATACCATGCAAAGAGGAAATCACGGGAGAAGAAACTGCGGCATTATACGCAAAGCATGTCGTAGCGCGGTTTGGACTACCCTCGAAAATCATCAGTGACAGGGACCCCCGATTCGTGTCAAAGTTTACAAGAGAACTGTGCCGAGTCCTAGGGATACGACAGAACATCTCAACAGCCTACCATCCACGAACGGATGGACAATCGGAACGAACCAACCAATGGCTAGAGCAATACCTCAGGCTTTGGGCTAACGAGAGACAGAACAATTGGGTGGACCATCTGGCGCTAGCGGAATTTGCACACAACAATTGGGCCAATGAGTCCACGCGCGAAACACCGTTCAGGTTACTAATGGGCTATCATCCTATTACTAACTGGACAGATAAGAAATCACCAATACCAAGGGTTGAGAAGCGACTAGAACAATTGAAGGAGATAAGAGAGCAGGCACAAAATCACATGCGATGCGCACAACAGTCATGGATCAAGCATCGTGACACCCCCAAATACCAGATAGGAGACAGGGTCTGGCTCGAAGGACGCCACCTACGTACCAACCAACCAACCACGAAGCTTGCGCCGAAGAGACATGGGCCATTTCGGGTCGTACAGGTGATGTCTCCTGTAAACTATTGACTCGAGCTTCCCACGCAGTGGAGCATCCATGATGTCTTCCACACAGATCTCCTGACCCCTTACAAAGAAACAAAAACTCATGGCGTAAACTATCAGCGCCCACCACCAGAATTGGTAGGAGACGTGGAAGAATACGAGGTCGAAAAAGTACTAGACTCAAGAAGGCGTGGAAGGGGGCGTAAACTGCAGTACCTGATCAAGTGGAAAGGCTACGCCGACTCGGACAACCAGTGGGTCCCGTGGGACGACGTGCATGCGGACGAAGAGATAAGGAAGTACAAACAAGTCAATCCAACCGCCGAGACTCACATAAAAGCAGTCTCGACCAGACCTACAGTAGACGCACCTTCCAAACCCACTCCTAACATGTCCCATGTCCCACTCACCATCATCAGCCTTGACCTCCCTCACACCAGCGAGCTCACCACCTACGACAACAACAACAATGTGGACGACCCATTCTGCTCTGCCGTCGAACACATCAGAGCAGCCGCAGCACACGACCAAGAAGAACGAGAACAGCGCGAGCGAGACGTGGCCGAGGCTCGCCGGAGATTCCCCACACCCGCAAGCGGAAGAGTGGAGGCAGATGAGGAAGGACTACGGGCTGTTGAAGGAGGTGATGACCTCATGGCGACTGGACCAAGTGACGAGGATGACGCCGAAGGAGAGACGGACAAGGATACAGAGGCTAATGAGGCAAGTATCCTCCAGCCCTCCACCGCCTTCACGTCCACCACCGCTGTCGATCAGTACGACAGCAACGAGTCCTCCGACAGCTCGTATCACGACGCCAACATCATCTGTACCCGGTGCGACAACCCACAAGACTACTGCCACTGCGCTCCCATGCGCATCCCCCCTCGCATCAATAACGAAGAAGAAGAAGGAGACGTTGCCGACGAAACCATGGATGACGAAGGACGAGCACCGCTGGTTGCTGTCGTCTACGGACCGACTGCGGAGGAAGGGTACGCCATGCGAGGCCTACCATCCTACGCTGAAGCACGCGATTCCTCACCCATCAATACGCGCCGAGCGAATGCGCCGAGGCGCCCTATCCGTACCTTATCGCCTACCCCCAGTGGCTTCGTCCTCAACAACGAGATGAACTGGGTCCCCATGGTTATCGAGCATGAGGGGCGTCGCATCCCCGCCCGATATGTGCGGGTGCGGATGTGCGACAACCCGGAGGTTTTCGGGACTATGGGGCGTCACACGCCAGTGTACCGAGGGGACATACACGCCGAACCATGCCGAGATATGGGGCCCGCAGCTGAGTACACCCGCGAAGAACTACAGTACCTACGAGCTGACTTCCGAGGACGGCGCCAGGTCGACGAAGCCCTCACTCGGCTAGGGGATATTTCCCTAGCGGCTGAAGTGAGGCGTTACCGCGCGTCCCAGGAGGTCATCAAGGAGCTCAAGACAGCGATCAAGCGACTCGAGGACGACATCTTCGTCCATGTCGACCGCTCGCGTCACTCGGCAAAATGGCTGGGCAGGGCTCACGCCCTTTTGAGGATACGAGACGAACACGAGACGGATGTGGGGCTGACAGCAGTGCCCAATTGGGTAGTAGAGCGAGGGCGCTCACCCTTGTGAAGGGGGTGATGTAACGTCCCGGGTCATAGTAGGTATCTGACCTAACCGATAACCGAGGGGGCGTGATCAAGGGGACACTTACTGTACTATACGGATGGCTGACTGATGGATGATTGACGGATGACTGATAGCTGACTGATAGCTGACTGATAACTGACTGACGACTTACGATACGATGACTGTACACCTGTGGACGATTACCTAGCAGACTAGTAGTAGTGGCGGTCTCGCTGATGAAGGCGGATCGCGCGGATAGGTTATAAGGAAGCTATCGACTGTTGTAGTCGATAGCTTGGATTTCTTGTATCATTCTCGACTTGTTATCTGAAGACGTGTTCTCTCCCTCTCTCTCTCATCCTTCGGGGTCGCGACTCGTGCATAAACGACAAAGCAAGAACTCCGCCTTCGAGCGTTGAGACGATACTCTGCCTTCGCGCGAGAGTCAGGAATTCGCTGAGTCACCGCGTTCATCCCTTAGTCGCCTAAGTCAGGCTCACGTGCTGCCCGCACGTAACAGATGGCAAGTTACACCCAGTACAAGATTACCATGCCCTCAATGACATTACTGTCAAAAACACCGCCCCCTTACCACTGATCCCTGAGTTAATCGACAAATTACATGGCGCCAGGTACTTCACCAAGTTGGATATTCATTGGGGATACAACAATATCCGTATCAGAGAAGGAGACGAACATAAAGCTGCTTTCAAACCCACCTAGGCCTATTTGAACCCACTGTCATGACCTTTGGTCTCTGCAATGCCCCTGCCACGTTCCAGACATTTATTAACGGCATCTTTGAGGATATGATAGACAAAGGACATGTTGTCATCTATCTGGATGACATCCTCATCTTTTCAGATGATCCTGCCCTATTGGACAACTTAACCCATGAAGTCCTTTCACGTCTCAAAAAACACGACTTATACCTCAAGCCTGAGAAATGTGTATTTGCTCAGACGTCTATTGAATACCTTGGGATTGTTATCTCAAATGGACAACTAAAGATGGACCCTGCTAAAGTCACAGGAATCACTGATTGGCCTACACCACAGACTGTCAAACATGTTCAAGCTTTCCTGGGATTTTGTAACTTCTACTGACGATTCATCAAGGATTTTTCAACCATTGCCAGGCCTTTATTTGACCTCACTAGGAAGGAGACTCCATTCCTCTGGGGTACATCACAGGAATCCGTGTTCCGCACCCTCATCCAAGCCTTTGTCACAGCCCCTGTCCTTGCTCTTCCAGACCATAGTAAACCCTTCTGACTCATCACCGACACCAGTGACTTCACCACAGGAGCCATTCTTGAACAACCTGATGCCTTAAACAGATGGCACCCTGTTGCTTACCATTCCAAGTCCTTACAACCAGCAGAGTGGAATTACGAGATCCATGATAAGGAACTCCTTGCCATTATCTGAGCCCTGGACATATTTCGTCATTACCTTGAAGGTTGTGACGATAATCTTGAAATCTGGTCCAACCATGGCAATCTGGTCTATTTCGCCACCAAGCAGAAACTCATGTGCTGTCAAGCGCATTGGGCTTTATTCCCTTCACGTTTCAAGTTCACCATTATTCACAAGCCGGGCATACAGAATAAATAGGATGCGCTGTCCAGGCGTCCAGATCTTAAAGAGGGGATAGCACCTGAAGACGAGTTGCGTACCCTCTTGGACACCAAGTTTTTTACAATTCATGCAGCCTGCCCAACAGCAGTCACAGTATTAGGAGACACATCTCTACATCAAATGTAGCGTTATCACCTAACGCTGGTTCGACTTGAACCGATCTGCGGCGTGATACTCGAGTGTATGGATGAAGCTTGACAAACACGGGCAACTTAACTAAGTTGCACTGCCACTAGGTCACTTGGTAGACACTAGGGTATCCCAAAGGATAAGCTTCAATCGATAGATTGGAAGAAGACAAGAAGACGATGATGGTGATGATTCAAGAAGACCAAGCTAGAGAGCCTTGGTCTTTACTACACGACTTATATACAGTTACTCGCTGGCTTTAAAGCGCAGCTAGGAATCCAAACCCTAGTACAACTATCCTAGGAATGAGTCATTGTCCGTTCTAATAATACCTGAAACACTGGCGATAACAAGTGCCGACGATGCGTAACTGTCCATGACTAAGAACGACTTACTATCGTAGTCATGACCAAATAGTAAGTGTCCCGAACTCTGAGACCTCGTAACGATGATGATGAATAGTCCGTAACATGTCAACTTGTGACATTACCCCTTTTTCAGGCAGAACGTCCTCGTTCAAACACCCAGGGAATAATGGTCGCACCTCGACTGATTGAAACCTCTTGATCCATAATCCT
>WITN01001514.1:0-16752 GCA_015025155.1 Lactarius quietus | reverse complement strand
CTTAGCAGCTAGTAGTAGTGGCGGTCTCGCTGACGAAGGCGGACCCCACTAGTAGGATATAAGGAAGCTATCGACTGTTGTAGTCGATAGCTTGGATTTCTTGTACCATTCTCGACTTGTTATCAGAAGTTTCTGTTTCTCTCATCCTTCGGGGTCGCGACCAGCTTACAAGCTACAAAGAAGCAAGACTCCACCTTCGAGCGTTGAGACGATACTCTGCCTTCGCGCTAGAGTCCATCATTTGCTAAGTCACCGCGTTCACACCTTTGTCGCCTAAGTCAGGCTCACGTGCTGCTCGCACGTAACAAGAACACCCAGCATTTCCTGATCAGGATATCAATGAATATTGATGTATGTGCATCTGTATTAATCATGGCATTCTGTCTCACCAGCAATCTAGGATGCAGAACTTCATGCTCAATTTGGACAGAATGGACTTGAATATGGAGGATGTCACAGCCATGATCAGGCCTTGTGTGAAGTGGAAGGTGTTGATATGCCATCTGTTTCAGGTGACATAGAGGGCTCTCAGTCAGATGTCCTATCACAAGCAGAGCAGTGCAGCAGTGATGTGGATGTCTAACTAACATTAATCAATCAATCTAATACCTGTGTAGTCAATGTTTGCCAACATATCATGTACAATTAGACTGCTTCACAGTTACTTATATGATAGCAGGAAATGTCCAGACATGAACATATTAAGTACTGGACATTGCCAGCACTTCTGTAGCATCCTCGGATATCCCAGACAGTTCACACTAAGACCCATTACTACATTTCACATATGCCCCCAAAGACCCACTTCACCATACCCTTGGGCAATACAGTTGACTTTGTCACAAGAAGCAGGTGGTCAATGCAGGACATCCAAACAACTGAATGTGTTGTTCCACAACTCTCAAAGAAGAAGACATCTACCAAGCCATCGCACAACAGCATGGACCATGGGGATGTTCCTCAGACATTGAATGACACTGAAGAGAGGTATCCCCTTCACATCCATGAAGACCAGGAGGACCCAAAGATGTATGCGAAGTGGACATTGGCCACTCCCAATCCCAGGCAATCACTATGTTACTATTCTGTGTTAACCATTAGCTTAATGTTTTTATAGACACCAATGGAGCAATGGTTGGATCACAGGGACAGATACCTCCATCTATCACTGGAGATGGAGGGGTCACCCAGGCTCCAAATGCTCTGTCTGTGATAGAGCAATGGAGGTCAAGTGCTCTGATTGCATTGGAGGAACCTACTTCTGCAAGGCCTGCTGCCTTCAATCCCACAGAAGCACCCCATTCCACTGGATGTCCCAATGACAGGCAGTCACTTTATGCCAGTATCATTATATTCACTGGGATTTGTACTGTGCCTTGGCCATCAAGGCCATCCATGTCCAATGACAGTGGAGGTATGATCATCTTGACTCATTGTTTTGAATCTATGCCCTAATATTTTTGATATTTGATCAGGGCATTTAAGCAGCAGAGAAGGCTCATTGCTCAAAGAAGAAGTCTATGCAGACTAAACCTGCATCTCATAATGCAATCAATGAGGAGACCTCACCTTCTCCAGAACTTCCAGATATCTCCTGCTTACCTCCCTGCTGAGTCACTTCATTACCTGTCAGATCCTCTCTTTGTAATACCGACCCCCTGATTGATACATTACATGGGAATTCCAAGAGACTAAGGACTGAAGCCTCAGGAAATCCACTGCTCACTGTGGTCCACCAATCTGGTGTCTTCAATATGGAGGTCTTATACTGCATCTGTCCCAATGCAGGAGAGAAGGACAAGCAACTGTTTCAGTCTGGGATGTTCCCTTCCAGTTTCAAGCAGATAGAAACAGCTTTCACCTTCTCTGCTCTGGAGTACTTCTTAAACAGACAATCTGGAGTGCAAGACAATGGCCCAGCAATACTTTTTAAAGCTTCAAGGCATCACCAATCAGATGTTCCCTCACACTGTCCCTGTATGTTCCAATTCCATTCCAGTGTGATATGATATATGCTCATGCTCTCGGCAACAGAACCTGTATAGGCAGCTCCTCAGAGCATCTCGTCAATGGAGAGACCTTAGAAACAGGATGCAGAGTGGTCGGGGGACATCAAGATGATGATGGCATTGATGGTTCTATGGCCATCTTTTGCCCAGCATGCCCACAACCAGGGATTAATTTGCCAGATGACTGGAAGATAAGATACAATGAGTATAGCTTCATGATATTAATGACCATGTATTTAACAATGCTTTCATAGGAATCAGCTTGTTAGAACATTTATTATGATGGCAACTTTGCTGCAGAGCATATGCGATGCAGATCTGGAGATAATGATGTCCCACTTTCCCCCAGAATGGTTTTCATGGCCAATCCTGAGGCATACAAGACCCACCTTAAAAGTGTCAGGAATCCATTCAAGTACATTGCCCAATGACATCTATGTGGACACTTGCTAATGGATATGCAGCTAGCACATGCAACACATACAAGGCCAT
Source organism: Lactarius quietus (assembly GCA_015025155.1). NCBI lineage: Eukaryota > Fungi > Basidiomycota > Agaricomycetes > Russulales > Russulaceae > Lactarius > Lactarius quietus. The sequence goes on along the minus strand of WITN01001514.1, from coordinate 14,251 downwards.
TGAACAAGCTAACTCCAGTTGACCACATCTAGATGTCACAGGCATTGGAGCAACAGCTTTCTGCCATGTGTTCTTTGTGCCCACTTCTGTGGTTGACTTCCAGAAGGGTGAGAGGTATGCCCTATCTTCATTGCTTCTCAGGCAAAGTATAATGTACTTTCCCCACCAGGCAAGTTAACATGGACTATAGCCTTTGCAAGGCCCTGTCTTACAATGTGGAGGACATCCCTGTGGCCCTGGTAATGTATGATATCATGTGCCAATATGGAGTCCATCTAAGCAACAGAGTGGAGAAGAGTCCAGAGCTATCTATAGCTAACTCCCTGGAACTCTGGACTGGCATAGGCCTCTTTCACATACATGGACACCAAGATTCATGTCTCCCTCACTATTCACCTAGCTATATCTCTGGTGCAAAGCAAGTGGATGGGGAGATCATTGAGACATTGTGGGCCCCACTCAACAACATCTCCTGGAGCATCTGAGGGATGTCCCTTGCTTATCGCCAAGAGGTGCTGGATGCTCAGATGAACCACTCCAACTGGAAGAAGATGGTTTACATGGGTTTGTCAATTCACTGCTTCAGTTTATATTACACTCATGCTCCATGTCTATATCCAGTTCCATCCATATTGAAGAGGTGGAAGAGAATGGAAGTGGGCATGAACTTAAGTGCAGACACGTTTAACTCCCTTACCAAATGCCTCAAGAAGCACACCAAACGATGGCTGAAGTCAGAGAGGAATGCCCAGTTGAACAGATGTTCTGATTCCACTGTTATGGACATATATGATACTGTTACAGTGAAGGGTATGAAAGACAACACTTCATTATCAAAGTCATGCTAATGCACAAGGTAGCACCATCCCTTGCAGAGATACAATAGAAGCTCATTTCAGAGGAGGGTGGAGATCCCACCACCCATGGGCAAACATCTTGGATTGCCTCTGGTATCAGGATCCAAGAGTTACAGTGAGTGTATACACATATGGGATGTTATGACACACTGACATGCTTCTCAGACTGGCAATCAAGTACCAACTTTGGACCTCTGGTAGCAACATCACAACAGATGCAACTGTACATATTTATAACAAGAGAAACTCACCTTCAAAGACTTGTTGATACATTTCAACATCAAGCAGATTCATTCATCCTTGCACATAGCCATGTCAGTGATTCCACCATCTCCCATATGGGCACATATGATGTGTATAACAATGTGGAGTACTCTGATATGATGTGACCTACAGACCCAGAGCATTCCAGTCATTCATTGGATCAGCCTTCGTCCTTGGCTTCAGATGGCTCTGGGGTGGACAGTCCTAATCCTGAGGATCTTTCAATCCTTCTTCCATCATCCCTGGGATGGAACTGGTGTGTTACCCATGATGTGCAATCCCTAGCAGCCAAAGAAGCTCACCTCTGCCTTGCCCAAGCCAATGAATCCATTCACAGGATTTGCCTTTCCCTTGGCTTCAAGTCTGCTCTTTTCCAGACCCAGGTCAGATCTGCTAACACTCAGCAGACTAAGACTCATGCATGGACTGCTATTAGCAGTGTGGATACTACAGTACATGAGCATGCCTGCATTTACAGCATGGCATGTGATGCCTTCTGGAACATCCGACTGGCACATCCAGATGCTCTGGAACATCCAACGCTTACCCCACAGGACCTTCATGTTGCAACCCTTGTCCTTGGATCGGACAAGCCTGGACAACACAACACACAGCAGTCTTGGATTTGGAGCTTTGGGAAAACATCTGAAGATGAAGGCACATGGATGGATGACTGTAAGTCATTGCACATGTGGCTAGTATACAAGTGTACTGATATATCTGCTAGTTGAAAGGGTGCACTGGCTGCGTGCCAAAGCACAGTTTGAGCATTGGCTGGAAGAGTAGCAGTGTTACGTGCGAGCAGCACGTGAGCCTGACTTAGGCTACGTAAAGTGAACGCGGTGACTCAGCAGTAGTCCTACTCAAGTACAAAGACTGAGTAACGTCTCAACGCGCGAAGGCGGAGTTGACTTCTTGTTTGTCTTGATACGCGGCCCCGTGGGACGAGAGAGAGAGAGAGAAACCCGGCTTTGGATAACAAGTTGAGAAGTGTACAAGAAATCCAAGCTATCGACTACAACAGTCGATAGCTTCCTTATATCCTATGCGCGCGATCCGCCTTTGTCAGCGAGAACGCCACTACTACTAATCTGCTGGTAATCGTCCACAGTTATACAGTCATCCTACTACAAGTCATCAGTCATCGTATCGTAATCCGTCAGTCAGCCTACTACGAGTCATCAGTCATCGTACAGTATCAGTCATCGGTCAGTCATCGGTCGTTGTATAGTACAGTAAGTGTCCCCTTGATCACGCCCCCTCGGTTATCGGTTAGGTCAGATACCTACTATGACCCGGGACGTGACATCACCCCCTTCACAAGGGTGAGCGCCCTCGCTCTACCACCCAATTGGGCACAGTCGTCAGCCCTACATCGGTTTCGTGTTCGTCTCGCACCCTCAAGATTGCGTGGGCTCTCCCCAGCCGCTTTGCCGAGTGGCGTGCGCGGTCAACATGGACGAAGATATCGTCCTCGAGCCGCTTGATCGCTGCCTCGAGCTCCTTGATAACTTCCTGGGACGCGCGGTAGCGCCTCACTTCGGCGGCCAGGGAAATATCCCCTAGCCGAGCGAGGGCCTCGTCAACCTGGCGCCGTCCCCGGAAGTCAGCTCCTAGGTACTGCAGATCCTCGCGGGAATACTCAGCGGCGGGTCCCATATCTCGGCATGGCTCAGCGTGGATCTCCCCTCGGTAAGTAGGCGAGTGTCGTCCCATCGTCCCGAAAACCTCCGGGTTGTCGCACATCCGTACCCGCACGTACCGGGCGGGGATGCGACGCCCCTCGTGCTCGATCACCATTGGTACCCAATTCATCCCGTTGTTGAGGACGAATCCGCTGGGAGTGGGCGATAGGGGACGTTGAGGACGCCTCGGCGCATGCGCTCGGCGCGTAGTGATGGGTGAGGCGTCGCGTGCCTCGGCATATGAGGGGAGTCCTCGCTGGGCGTATCCTTCCTCCGCAGTCGGGCCGTAGATGACAGCAACCGGATGTGCTCCTCCTTCGTCATCCACGGTTTCGTTGGTAACGTCACTGATTTCTTCTTCTTCGTACTGGATTCGGGGAGGCACGCGCATGGGTGCGCAGTGGCAGTAGTCTTGGGGGTTGTCGCATCAGGTACAGATGACGTTGGCGTCATGGTACGATCCGTCGGAGGAGTCGTCACTGCTGTATCGATCGACAGCGGTGGTGGACGTGAAGGCGGTGGAGGGCTGGACGATACTTGCCGCGTCAACCTCTGTATCCTCATCCGTCTCTCCTGCGGCGTCATCCTCGTCACTTGGTCCAGCCGCCAGGAGGTCATGACCTCCTTCAGCAGCCCATAGTCCCTCCTCATCTTCCTCCACTCTTCCGCTTGCGGGTGTGGGAAATCGCCTGCGAGCCTCGGCCAGGTCTCGCTCGTCTTGGTCTCGCTCTGCTGCTGCTCGAACATGCTCGACGGCGGAGCAGAGTGGGTCGTCCACGTTGTTGTTGTCATCGTACGTGGTGAGGGTGTTGATGTAGGGGATCTCGTCAATGGCGACAATGGTGAGTGGGACATAGGACATGTTAAGAGAGGGTTTGGAAGATTCGTCCTCTGTTGAGACTGCTTTTATGTGAGTCTCAGCGGTTGGATTGGCTTGTTTGTACTTCCTTATCTCTTCGTCCGCATGTACATCGTCCCATGGGACCCATTGGTTATCTGAGTCGGCGTACCCCTTCCACTTGATTAGGTATTGTAGTTTGCGCCCTCGCCCCCTTCTTCTGGAGTCTAGTATCTTTTCGACCTCGTATTCTTCCACGTTATCGATCAACTCTGGTGGTGGGCGTTGGTAATTGATGCCATGAGTCACCGTCTCTTTGTAAGGTGTGAGAAGATCTGTGTGAAACACATTGTGGATGCTCCACTGTGTGGGAAGTTCTATCCGATAATTGACGGGCGACATCACCTGAGTGATGGCGAACAGGCCATGTCGTCTGGGTGCAAGCTTCGTGGTTGGCTGGTTGGTGCGTAGATGACGTCCCTCGAGCCAGACCTTGTCCCCTACCTGGTACCTTGGTGTGTCACGATTTCTAATCCATGACTGTTGCGCCCTCTTCATTTGTCCTTGCGCTTGTTGTCTTATCTCTTTCAATTGTTTCAGTCTTGTTTCGACTCGTGGTATTGGTGACAGCTGATCTGTCCAGTCAGCGCGCGGGTGATATCCCATCAGTAATTTGAACGGTGATTCGCGTGTGGACTCATTGGTCCAGTTGTTGTGTGCGAATTCTGCCAGCGCTAGATACTCCGCCCAATTGTCCTGCCTCTCATTGACCCAGAACCGGAGGTATTGTTCCAGCCACTGGTTGTTGCGTTCTGATTGTCCATCGGTGCGGGGATGGTAGGCCGTCGAGATATTCTGTTGTATCCCCAGGATTCGGCATAGTTCTCTTGTGAATTTGGATGCGAACCGGGGATCTCGGTCACTGATAATTTTTGAGGGTAGTCCGAATCGCGCCACCACATATTTGGCGTATAGGACTGCTGTCTCTTCTCCCGTTATCTCAAAGACACATGGTATGAATATGGACGCCTTGGAACAATCATGATCAGTGATCGTTAGAATGGAGTCGTATCCCCTCGACTTGGGGAGCTTAGTGATGAAATCTAGTGCCACTACTTCGAATGGTGTCGCTTCTGGTTTTGGGAACAGTGGTTGCAACGGTGCTTTCGTTTTTTGTGTATTAACTTTGCATCGTTGACAATCAGCGCACCCTTTGACATAGTCCGCGATGTCATTCTTCATTGTCGGCCACCAGTACTGTCGTTCCACCAGCTGCGTTGTTCGATTTATTCCTGGGTGTCCGTGAATTGGGGGATCGTGATGTGTGCGAATTACTTCTCTGATTTCGTCTGGTCCTCCCGTGACGACCAATCTTTGTCCTTGGTACCACCACAGCCCGTCGGCTTTGATTAGTTTGTGTGGGTCACCCATCTGCGTATTCTTTGCTCATCCTGTGGTCTTGTGGTTTTGATGGTTCGTACGAATAGTTTGTTTGGCAACACCGTAACATTCTCATTGTCCTTTTCTCCTTGGTCGTAGTCGGGTCGTCTTGACAGAGCATCCGCCCTTCCATTGGCGGTTCCCTTTACGTGGTGTATTTCGAAGTTATATTCGGCTAGTTCTAAGACTTCCCTTGCTATTCTTCGACTGATCTTCTGGGGGTCTCGCCAGTATCGGAGGTTGAGGTGGTCTGAGAATATACGTACTTTGTGGGATGACCCTGCGAGTAGATGTCTCCAGTTTCGCAGTGCCTTTACTATGGCCAGTAGTTCGAGGTTGTATATGTCGTAATTACGCTCGGCTTCGTTGAGCGTCGCTGAGTAATATCCCACCGGGTGCCGTTTTCCATCTTGTTTCTTCTGTAGTAGTACCGCTCCTACTGCGAATCCAGATGCATCGACTTCCAGGTCGAATTGTTGGTTTTGGTCCGCGTGTGCGAGGATGGGTTCTTCAGTGACTCTTCGTTTAAGCGTGTCAAACGCTGTTTGTTGTCGTTCTTCCCATACCCATGGTTCGTCTTTGCGCGTTAGCTCGTTCAACGGCTTGGCAATAGCAGCGAACCCTTTGATAAATTGCCGGTAGAAATTGCAGAAACCAAGGAAGGATCGTACGTCCTTTACCGATGATGGGGATTGCCAGTCGCGAACGCCTGAAATTTTGACGGGGTCCATGCGTGTTACCCCCTCTTCAAGGATTACCCCCAGGTAATCGATGCTAGAAGCGTTGAAAGTACACTTTTCTGGTTTGAAGAAGAGGTCGTGTTTTAGAGCGACGGCAAGAACATCACAGACTGCTTCCTGGTGTTTTGTTGGCGCGTGCTGCTGTCGTTTTGTGGCTATGGCGATGTCGTCCATGTAGACTCGTATCGTCGTTCCCATTGCTTCATGTTTTGCTATGATCGGGCGGTAGATCTCGTTCATGAAACTCTGAAATGTGGCGGGTGAGTTGCACAGTCCAAAGTACATGACGGTTGGTTCAAAAAGTCCGCGGCGTGTTTTGAACGCTGCCTTGTGTTCGTCGCCCTCCTTGATTCGTATGTTATTGTAGCCTTGTCGTACGTCTAGTTTGCTGAAGATTTGTGCCCCTCCGAGATCTTTGATTAGGTCATTGATGAGGGGTAACGGATATTGATTCCGTATTGTCCAATCGTTAATTTTTCGGTAATCCTGTACAGGTCGTAGCTTTCCGTCCTTCTTTTTGATAAAGAAGAATGACGATGCGTACGGGGATTTTGAGGGACGAATGTATCCCTTTTCTATCTGTTCGTCAATGAAGTCGTCCAATGCTGCATCTTCGACCCTTGTCATTGGGTACACTTTGCAGTCAATGGCTTCTGGTACTCCCTTTTTGAAGCCGATTGCGTGGTCGCAAGTCCTCTTCAGTGGAAACCTTTTTGACTCTTCTTCTCCGAATACCCTCGCGAATTGTTGGTATTCTTTTGGTATGTCGACCGTTTTCGTGTATTGTTTGGCGTCGATGGCGAGTTCGACCGCCGATCTTCGTCCATGTACTTGCTCTTCTAGTTCGGCCGTTACCTGTTCTTTGTCTTCCCTGGTAAATATGCGTGATACCCGCATATCATTTTCTTCTTCTTGGAGCAGTCTTGCTAGCACTGCTCTTTTGTTGTTTGGGTTGACTGATCGTAGTACTATGGGGAGCTGTTTTTCGTCAATAGTGGCATGACGCCAGCTAAATCTTGGCTCGTAAGTCGCAAGCCATGGGTATCCCAATAGCAGGTCTTCTTTCCCTATATCCGTGATAAGGAATTGCATTTCCTTTTTTGTTCCTCCTGTTTCCACATTGAGTATGAGGTAGTGCGTGATCTGCCCCGCTTTATTAGTGGTATCGTCGATGTTGTAAATGTTTTTAGGCTTATCTAGTGCCCGTTGTCCCAATCCCATTCGTTTGACGAATTGTGGATGGATAAAGTTGTCGGTGGCTCCGGAGTCCACTAACGCTTTGATGTCGGCCATATTGTAACTTGCACGAATTGACACTGGTACTCGCATAGAACGGTAGCGCATAATGTACACAGAGTTACAATTTATTGCCCTCACCCAGGCCGCCAGGTTCAGGCGCTTCCAAAATCCTGTCCCATCAATTGTTGCAGGACTAGGTCTTTGACCTCCTCGTCGTCTCCTGCTACTCCTCATAGCCATTCCGCCGCTTTCTCTTCTTTGGTTGGTGGGGCCTCTGTATTAGCCTCCGTGGTGCGTACTTGTGTGTCGCGACGTCTGCGAGGTTGTCTGCAGTCGCGACTGATGTGACCCATCTTCTGGCAGTTGTAACACTGCGTTTGACTATGGTCTCGTTTGAATTGCCTTTGGATAAATCCCCCTCGTGGTGCGAACGGTGGTCTTGTGTTCCTGGGGTGATTTGCTATGATTTCCTCGGCTCCCGCTAGTCGTCCTCTTACACGATCTGCTGATGTGTCCATTCTATCGTCATTGAGTGGGGCGAGCAACTTAGCTAGTGCTCCTCCCGTCGTACGTCCTGGTTTGAATGCGTCAAGGTTTCCCCTGACCGTCTGCATGTGAATCCATTTTTGCTGCCTCTTCAGGGCGGATTCCCTCCATTCCTCGTAGTTTCGGGGGTCGTCGTGTTGGTACATAGTTTCGTACAATGCCCTTGGTAGCCCCTTTGTGAAGTATTTGAGCGTTTGTTCGGCATTGATATTGTACCCCGCGTGTCGAACTAGTTGTTCGAATTGAGCGATGTAATCATCGATCTTTCCATCCTTCATGTGTATGCCAGCGTCGAGCTGGGCTTGGGCTCGTTCCTTGCTAAGAACGTCTCCGAACTGTCTTTGGAACGCGTTGAGGAGGTTTTCCCACAATCTGTTGTCGAATTGGTTTGTTCCAGTGGCCACTTCGTTCACGAGCCATCGGCTTGCCGACATAACCCACTGGTTAACCGCGTTTCCCTGTATGTATGTGAGGAACAACATAGCTTTTTGGTATTTGTTCCTCATGGCTGAATGGTTGGCGTTAACGCCTGCGTAGACCTCCCATTGAAGGATAAACGCCTCTGCTTGCGATCTTGCCCCTGTAAACGTTGGTGGCGGGTTACCGATAAATTTATCGTTTCCGTTTTGATTGGCTATTGCTGGTCCCGCTGGAGGTGGTCCCGCTGGGGGTGTTCCTCCTGGAGGTGGTCCTCCTCCTCCTCCTCCTTGTGGCCATCCACCGTCGGGTGGTCCTCCTCCTGGTGGTCCCCTCGCAGGTGGGAATGGTCTGTTTGCGGGTGACGGTACTCGGTTTCGATTGTGTCGGAATTCGTAGAACATGTCGTGTTCGGGAATACTTGGTGCGTCGGGCACATCTGGTCCCATTGCTCGATTAGCAGCTTGTACGTCTTCTGGCTGCAGCTGTTGTACGTGACCCGTTTGCTCGTTGATGACGAGCCGAGGCGGTGATACCGCTGTTTGGGTAGTCATGTGGCTGAAGGGTATTCCTCGGATTGGTTCGGGGATGTGCAACTCAGCTGTTCGTGCGACAAGTGCGTCTATTTCTGGTGACTGCACTGCAATTTCTTCGGGTTCTGCTTCACTTTGTGGGGTTGGTGATCGTCTGCTGGTGTGACTTGACGGAGTTGGGCTAGTTGTTCGTATTTGGAATTCAGCCCTTGGTGGTTCTTCGTCGAGGTTTACTTCTTCTTCTTGGCCGTCTATGGCTCCTTGTTGATCAATTGGTCGTGCGTCTACCAATGGTATGTTGATGTGTAGATCGTCAGCGGCTGGTCGTGTTGCTTCAAAGTAACTGTTGGTGTTGCTCCACCTGAGTTCGACCCAGCAGCAGCGTGCTCTGTTGAACACTACTGGGTGAAAGCGCTGTGATGTAGCTGCTTCTGCGTAGTATCCGGTGTTGTTTTCTTCGGTCCTTCTGGTGTCTGGTACGTGTCGCCACCTGACTCGTCCTACGAGATATCGAGTAGGCGCGTCTCGTTCTCTTGCTTCGATGCGATAGGGCACGAAGTCCCAGCCGTCTTTGGTATTGAGAGTTGCCACGGCGTTCGGTTTTTAGAAGAGCTTGGATTTAATGTTACGTGCGAGCAGCACGTGAGCCTGACTTAGGCTACGTAAAGTGAACGCGGTGACTCAGCAGTAGTCCTACTCAAGTACAAAGACTGAGTAACGTCTCAACGCGCGAAGGCGGAGTTGACTTCTTGTTTGTCTTGATACGCGGCCCCGTGGGACGAGAGAGAGAGAGAGAAACCCGGCTTTGGATAACAAGTTGAGAAGTGTACAAGAAATCCAAGCTATCGACTACAACAGTCGATAGCTTCCTTATATCCTATGCGCGCGATCCGCCTTCGTCAGCGAGAACGCCACTACTACTAATCTGCTGGTAATTGTCCACAGTTATACAGTCATCCTACTACAAGTCATCAGTCATCGTATCGTAATCCGTCAGTCAGCCTACTACGAGTCATCAGTCATCGTACAGTATCAGTCATCGGTCAGTCATCGGTCATTGTATAGTACAGTAAGTGTCCCCTTGATCACGCCCCCTCGGTTATCGGTTAGGTCAGATACCTACTATGACCCGGGACGTGACAAGCAGAGCATTCATGATGAAGCACAATGGTTTCCCACTTATTCCCATGCCAAGGCAGAGGCATGGAAGAAACTCATAGTCTTTACTGTGAAAGGGTCACTGAAGGGTCATGCAGCATATGCATCATATCAAATGCACATGTGGGAGCAGCTGGCTCAAAGATCAGCAAAGGCACTTTCTCCGATTACCCTTAGTCCATTAAAGCACTATGACATTGAATCTATCTTATTGTCTTGATACACTTGCCTGTTCTTAACATGGTTTCTATTAGAGCATGTAGGAACATCATATCTGATATCTATCTATGTGGTGATTTCCCTAGTACATCTGTGTATCATGTGGAGAATAGGAACATCCTGCTCATCTATTGGAGCATCTTGGAAAGCCCAGGCTGCTTAACAGTTGTTAAGTATGTTGGCACACAGATGGTCCAAGTGCTCCTATGACTATTACTTGGAAACATACATTCCTTTTCCCTAGATATAACATTGTGTCACATGTGTGCATATATATGTACTCTATTACCTTTTGGTAAGCTCGGGAAATCTGGGCCTTCTTCAGGCTGCCTTTCACCCAGTGCTTACAGCTGTTGGTCAGCCACAGACAGCTGGGGAAGATGAAGATAGACCCCTGAGGCTAGAAGGCATTTCCAGCATTTGAGAGATATCTGATATATGTCTACATTGTAATACTCTCAGTGCTTGCATAAATCATGAGGAGAATAGGAAGATCTCTTACATTTATTGGAGCATCTCGGAATATCCAAGGCCTCTTAAAAGTTGTTAAGAGTGTTGGCACATGGATGATCCAAGTACTCCTTTTACTATTGTGGTGTTATTAACATTGTCTTTACTGTGTGTTCACATTGAGTGTCTCAGACGGTCCATGTATCACATATCTGTATATGTTTACCATCCTACTCTAGTAGTGTATGGATGGTCTGAGTGCTCCTTCCAGTATTGGAGGGATATGTATCTTCTGTTTCCTATGCCTTTATACTGAGTGTCTTGGATCCTCCATGTTCTCTCATGTATATTCTTTCCTTTGCCTTTCCATTGATTGTCTTGTATGTTCCATGTATCACACAGGTATATATCTATGCCATCTTACTCTACTATGAATAATGAATAGAGCTGTGTTCTGAATAATGTGGAATGCCCATTGTCATGTGTTCATTATGATTTACCATCTTAACTCATGTCTGGGAGGTCCAACTAACTCTGGCATCGGCTGACATATGAATTATCAAAGAATCTTAAATATCGGCTGACATTGGCTGAGTACTATGTGGTCCAGGGTTGTGCAAAAAAAGCACTAAACATTTTCTGTAGCTTCAACAACACTTCATAGCCACTTGAAATTTCACACACAGACTGAATAATGCGTATTGAATTGATTTCTGATTTTTATTTATTTGTTTCTGATGTAGTTGAAAGTGCATAAGGCTGCAAGTTTTTCCACACTTCTGCAAAGCCCAGGTCACACTTTGTCACGCTTCGGCGCAGCTTTTGGCAGGCAGAATTGTGGCAACTGTGGTAACCCCTGCGGCAACCATTTGAGAGGAGTTCAAATTACATCACGCTCCTGTCACACCCAAGGGCCTCCACAGTGAGTTTTTGCTCCCAAATTTGATCATGAGCATTCCTTGGCTCTAAAATTACCATGGGCAGTCTCACTAACATTTGCTAACACTTCACTGAGACAGGTTGTCGCAGGGCATCCAAGATCTGTGAGATCTGGGTGTGCAAATGTGGACTCCAGACCACCCCTCTCATTTCATTGTTGCACCATACTCATAAATTTGGGTTGATCTTTATTTCTTTTTATGATCTTGTATCTAGAGATGTCATTTTATCTACTATATTTTTTTTGAGAGGAAAATATTTGAGGAATGTTGAGATTGAAGGCAATCTTTAACATTTGCATATTACTGCACATTTGCAGAATGAGGGACAGCATAGTATGAATTACCTAAGATTCTAATTGTCAGTTGGAGTATCAATCATATAAGCTATGGCTGATCATTATGAGTGCAACCTGCCTATAAGATCCCTTACCAGTGGAACAACAACAGCTGGACTGTTACCAGGCTACCCCCGCCACTAGTGAATGAGTCAAGGCAGTAAAACTCCATCAACCAGAGAGCTTACAGACAAAGAAGAATCACTCATTCCAGCCAGCATATATGAAACAGTTTATGACTTAACCCTTGAAAGAATTCAAGGTGAATTTCTCAGCAGACCAGTGTTTAGCAATACAGTCACTTTCCTTGGATATTCCTTGACACCCTTGAAGAAGTAACCACCAATGACTTCACCAGAGTACACCCTCATATCGCTCATGTCCAACATCTTGACTACACAACCTCATTGGAAATTACCATTCCAAGACAGTTCAGTGGAACCGGAATAAGGATTATTGGGAATACAAGAACAAGAAGCCTGTTCAATTCTCTGATTCAGAAGACAAACCTTCTGTCCACAAAGAAGAAACAACCTCAGTCCAGGAAACCCAACCAGAAGCACAGGGTTGGTCACCACCTAGAACCCCACCTTCAACAGGTGCCAAATCAGCACACAGTAAAGACAGTGATCAAGAAGAAGTCTCCCAGATCCTAGGAAGTGTCACCAGAAGTGTTACGGTTGTTGCGACCCGGCCTGACTTAGGCAATACACACGATGGCAATAGAATGTGACTCAGCAGTACATGGCAACGCACGAAAGTGTGCCTTGTTCTAGGACACTTGAAAGTGCCTTCCTAAGAGAGCTTTGCACGAGGCGGGTTCCCGAAGAGTAGAACCCGGCTAGATTTGATAAGAGTACATGAGAGTCAAGCTGTCGACTACATCAGTCGACAGCCACCTTATAACTAGTCTTGACTGTACGCCTTCGTCAGCAATACAGCCACTACTACTAACGCTTGGTAATCGTCCACTAATCCTATCAGTCATCCTCAGTAATCGTATCAGTAATCATACAGTGAGATGTGAGTAATCCTCGAAAGTTCCTTTGTAAGATTCAGGAGCGACTCGTCATCCCGCTTACAACTCACGATGGTGAATCATAACATCACCCCCTTTACAAGGGTGAGCGCCCACGCTCTACCACCCAACTCGTTACTGTAGTCAGTCCAACGTCTGTCTCATGTTCATCTCTTACCCTCCTAAGGGCATGCGCGCGCCCTAACCGCCTTGATGAGTGCATCGCCCTGTCGATGTGGACGAAAATATCGTCCTCCAGCTTCTTGATGGCTTGCTCGAGCTCAGCTATGACCTCCATGGATGCGCGGTAGCGCCTCACTTCGGCCTGGAGGGAGATATCCCCCAGCCTTGCGAGGGCCTCGTCTACCTGTCGCTTTCCATGGAAGTCAGCGCGGAAATAGCCGAGCTCTTCACGAGTGTACTCAGCTGCAGGGCCCATGTCTCGGCATGGTTCGGCATGGATATCCGCTTGGTAGACGGGCAAGTACTTCCCCATCGTCCCAAACACTTCTGGGTTGTCGAGCATACAGACTCGTACGTACTTGGCAGGGATACGACGTCCCTCATGCTCGATGACCATCAGCACCCAGTTCATCCCATTGTTGAGGATGAATCCTCCGGGAGTAGGCGATATGGCACGGAGAGGGAGCCTCGTCGCATTCGCTCTGTGCGTAGCGAGGGGCAATGGGTTGTGTTCTTCCCTATAGGGGGGTAGACCGCGCGCTTCGTATCCCTGTTCTGCCGTTGGTCCATAGACAACAGCAACTGGCAGTGGTCGGAGCGTGTCATTGTAGGTTTCTCCGGTAATGGTGCGGACTTGGAGAGGTATAGGTAGGGGAGCACAGTGGCAGTAGTTGGGAGGTTGGTCGCACTGGACACAGATGACCTGGGTGGCGTGGTACGACTCGTCACTATCGTCGTCTTCGTCTTCACTGTCTTCATCGACAGCAGTGGTGGTGAGTGAAGTGATGGAGGGGTTGACTGCCGTAGTGGTGAGCGAGGTGGCAGAGGGTTCGAAGGCGGCGATGGATCGGCCGATACTTCCCGTGTTAGCAACCGTATCCGCATCCTCCTCTCCGCTGCTGTCATCTTCACTATTTGATCCGTCCTCCATGCTGTCATTACCTCCTTCAAGAGGACGTACTCCTTCCTCATCTTCCTCCACTCTGCCACTTGCGGGAGTGGGGAATCGCCGGCGAGCCTCGGCCAAGTCTCGAGCGGCTTGATCTCGCTCGGCAATGGCTCTGACGTGCTCGATTGCGGAGCAGAACTGGTCGTTGACGTTGTTATTTCCATCGTAGGTTTCGAGGGTGTCGACGCGGGGGAGGGTGATCTCGTCAAGGGTGACAATGGTGAGAGGGACATGGGACATTGTATGAGTATGAGAAGGCAGGAGGGGTGATGGAGTAGACGGTCCTGTCAAGGCTGCTTTTATGTGAGTTTCAGCCTTCGGGTTTAATCGTGCGAACTTCCTTATCTCTTCCTCCGCGTGAACGTCCTCCCATGGGATCCATTGGTTTTCTGAGTGGCGTACCCTTCCATTTGATGAGGTACTGGAGTTTGCGCCCTCT
>WITN01001513.1:0-16758 GCA_015025155.1 Lactarius quietus | reverse complement strand
GAAGACAGGGAACAATCCGGTAGTGTTCGGATGCATGAAGAAGGGTGGCGAGATCCAACAAGGTGACGTGCACGCCGCTCCCGACTTCGACGCTGATGCATGCGACTATATGCATGATCAACTGAGGTATTTGCGTAACGACTTCGGAGGACGTCAATGGGTCGACTTGGCCATTGCCAAAATCCCTGATTGAACGCTCGGCGCTGAGATCTCGCGCTATCGCCACGTATCTCAGCGATATGACGATCTGCACGCAGCCATCACGGCTCTCGAGAACGAGCAGTACGCAGTGGGCAACGAGAAGCGTAAGTGCGTCCGACGGCTTGAAGAGGCCAACACACTTCAGCGGGTTATGGATCAGGAGGTGGAGGTATGTCGTAACACTACGATTATTCCTTGGGTTTTCGAACGAGGTCGTTCAACCTAAAAAGGGGGTAATGTCACGATGACATCGTTGTGTTGCTGACTCGAAGGGATGACGAGAGTTACGGAGTCTCGGACTGTTTACTAGTTGGTTATGACTACGACAGTAAGCATATATTAGTCATGGACACTTACGCGTCGCCGGTGTTTCGTATTGCCGGTGTTTCAAGTATTATTAGAACGGACACTTACTCATTACTAGTATCACTGTACTAGGGTTTGGGTTCCAGCTGCGCTTTAAAGCCAGCGAGTAACTGTATATAAGCTGTAGTATCAAGACCAAGGCTCTTTAGCTTGGTCTTTTCGAATCATCACCTTTTCTCGTATACTAGTACCTTGGGTACTAAGTGATCGCTACTCGCTATTCATCCTCGTGGACATTGTCCCTTGTGATCCCTCTGAAATACCCAATATCGCGGATTTGGTGTATCAACGAACTATTACGTGTCTTTCTCTTGTCACGCCTTCACAAAGTAGCCTAAGTCAGGCCAGCGTTTGGTGATAACGCTACACTATCAGTCAGCCTTCAGTCATCGTCCACTAATCAATCAGTCATCAATCATCGTACAGTAATCAGTCATCAGCCGTCAGTCGTCGTACAGTAATAGCCTCCTTGATCACGCCCCCTCGGTTATCGGTTAGGTCAGATACCTACTATGACCCGGGACGTAACATCACCCCCTTCACAAGGGTGAGCACCCTCGCTCTACTACCCAATTGGGCACTGTGGTTAGCCCCACGTCTGTCTCGTGCTCATCCCGTATCCTCAAAAGAGTGTGAGCCCTACCGAGCCGTTTTGCCGAGTGGCGCGCGCGGTCGACATGGACGAAGATGTCGTCCTCGAGCCTCTTGATTGCGATCTCGAGCTCCTTGATAACTTCCTGGGATGCGCGGTAGCGCCTTACTTCGGCCGCCAGGGAGATATCTCCCAACCGAGCAAGGGCTTCGTCAACCTGGCGCCGTCCCCGGAAGTCAGCTTGTAGATACTGTAACTCTTCGCGGGTGTACTCAGCTGCGGGCCCCATGTCTCGACATGGCTCAGCGTGTATATCTCCCCGGTAAACTGGCGTGTTACGCCCCATGGTTCCAAAGACCTCCGGGTTGTCGGTCATCCTCACCCACACATATCGGGCGGGGATACGACATCCCTCGTGTTCGATCACCATAGGGACCCAATTCATCCTGTTGTTGAGGACGAATCCGCCGGGGGTAGGCAATAGGGTACGGACAGGGCGCCTCGTCGCATTCGCTCGGCACGTATGGAGGGGTGAGGTATCGCGTGCCTCGGCATAGGATGGTAGCCCTCGCATGGCGTACCCTTCCTCCGCAGTCAGTCCGTAGACGACAGCAATAGGCGGTGCTCGTTCTTCGTCATCCACGGTTTCATCGGCAACGTCTGTTTCTTCTTCTTCGTCATTGATTCGAGGTGGGATGCGCATGGGGGCACAATGGCAGTAGTCTTGGGGATTATCGCACCGGGTGCAGATAATGTTGGCGTCGTGGTATGAGCCGTCGGAGGACTCGTCACTGTCGTATCGGTCGACAGCGGTGGTGGACGTGAAGGCGGTGGAGGGCTGGAGGATACTTGCCTCATCAGTCTCTGTATCCTCATCCGTCTCTCCTGTGGCGTCATCCTCGTCACCTGGTCCAACCGCCATGAGGTCATCACCTCCTTCAACAACCCGTAGTCCCTCCTCATCTGCCTCCACTCCTCCGCTTGCGGGTGTGGGGAATCGCCGGTGAGCCTCGGCCAGGTCTCGTTCTCGCTGTTCTCGTTCTTCTCGGTCATGTTCTGCAACTGTCCTGACGTGCTCGATGGCGGAGCAAAATGGGTCGTCCACATTGTTGTTGGTGTCGTAGGTGGTGAGGGTGTTGACAGAGGGGAGGTCATCGATATGTGTGAGAGTGTTAATGGGGATGTATGCCATGGGTTGAGAGGATGGGTTCATCAACGGTCCTGCTGAGACTGCTTTTATGTGAGTCTCGGCGGTTGGATTTGAATGTTTGAACTTCCTTATCTCCTCATCCGCATGCATGTCATCCCACGGGACCCACTGATTGTCCGAGTTGGCGTAGCCTTTCCACTTGACGAGGTATTGCAGCTTGCGCCCGCGTCCATGTCTTCTTGAGTCTAGTACTTTCTCAACCTCGTATTCTTCCACGTCTCCTACCAATTCTGGTGGTGGGCGTTGATAGTTTGCGCCGTGAGTCATTGTTTCTTTGTAAGGGGTTAGGAGATCTGTGTGGAAGACATCATGGATGCTCCACTGCGTGGGAAGTTCGAGTTGATAGTTCACGGGAGACATCACCTGGATGATCCGGAATGGCCCATGTCTTCTGGGCACAAGCTTCGTGGTTGGCTGATTGGTACGTAGGTGGCGTCCTTCAAGCCAGACTCTGTCCCCTATCTGGTATTTAGGGGTGTCACGATGCTTGATCCACGACTGTTGCGCGTGTCGCATGTGATTTTGTGCCTGCTCTCTTATCTCCTTCAATTGTTCTATTCGCTTGTCAACCCTTGGTATTGGCGATTTCTTATCTGTCCAGTTAGTAATAGGGTAATAGCCCATTAGTAACCTGAATGGTGTTTCACGCGTGGACTCGTTGGTCCAATTGTTGTGTGCGAACTCTGCGAGCGCCAGATATTCTGCCCAGTTGTTCTGTCATTCGTTAGCCCAAAGTCTGAGATATTGTTCCAACCATTGGTTGGTTCGTTCTGACTGTCCATCTGTTCGTGGATGATAGGCTGTCGAGATATTTTGTTGTATTCCCAGGACTCGGCATAGTTCCCTTGTAAACTTTGACGCGAACTGAGGATCCCTGTCGCTAATGATTTTGGAGGGTAATCCAAACCGCGCTACGACATGCTTTGCGTAGAGTATTGCGGTTTCTTCTCCCAAGATTTCTTCTCTGCATGGTATGAAGATGGCTGCCTTTGAGCAGTCGTGGTCTGTGATCGTGAGTACCGAGTCGTATCCTCTTGACACCGGTAGTTTGGTAATGAAATCTAGCGCCACCACCTCGAATGGTAGCGCCTCTGGTTGTGGAAATATGGGTTGCAACGGTGCCTTTGTTTTTTGTGTGTTGACCTTGCATCGTTGACATTCTGTGCATCCTCGGACGTATTCCGCAATGTCTTGTTTCATTGTTGGCCACCAGTAGTGGTGCTCGATCAATTGCGTTGTCCGGTTGATTCCTGGATGGCCATGAATAGGGGGGTTATGGTGCGTGGAGATTACTTCTCTTATTTCCTCCATTGGTCCTGTTATGACAAGCCATTGTCCCTGGTACCACCAGAGTCCGTCTGCTTTTGTTAGTTTATGGGGGTCGACCCACTTGCGTATCCTTTGTTCATCTTGTTGTGTGGTGGTCGCAGTTGCTCGTACAAACATTTCATCTGCTAGTACGACGACGTTTTCGTTATCCTTCTCTCCTTGGTTGTAGTCGGGCCTTCGAGATAGGGCGTCAGCTCGTCCATTGGTTGTACCTTTGACATGGTGTATCTCAAAGTTGTATTCTGCCAGTTCGAGTACTTCCCTGGCAATTCGCCTACTGATCTTCTGGGGGTCCCGCCAGTATCTGAGGTTAAGATGATCAGAGAAAATGCGTACTTTATGTGGCGAGCCAGCCAATAGATGTCTCCAGTTTCGCAATGCTTTTACGATGGCTAGCAACTCTAGGTTGTAGATGTCGTAGTTGCGTTCCGCGGTGTTGAGTGTTGCTGAATAGTAGCCCACGGGATGTCGTTTTCCGTCTAGTTTCCTTTGTAATAGTACCGCCCCAACCGCAAATCCTGACGCGTCCACTTCTAGGTCGAATTGTTGAGTTTGGTCCGCGTGTGCTAGTATGGGTTCTGTGGTAACTCGTTGTTTAAGCATGTCGAACGCTACTTGATGTCTTGTTTCCCACTGCCATGGTTCGTCTTTTCGTGTAAGCTCGTTGAGCGGTTTGGTGATGTTGGCAAATCCTCTGATAAACTGCCGATAAAAGTTGCAGAAACCGAGGAATGATCGTACGTGCTTTGCTGATGTGGGTGTTTGCCAATCGCGGACGCCCGAAATTTTAACGGGGTCCATGCGTGTTACCCCCTCTTCAAGGATTACCCCCAGGTAATCAATACTGGGAGCGTTGAAGACACATTTTTCAGGTTTGAAAAAGAGGTCATGTTTCTGTGCGACGGCGAGCATGTCGCAGACTGCGTCTTGGTGTTTTTTGATTGCTAGTGGCTGTCTTTTGGTGGCTATGGCGATATCGTCCATGTATACCCTGATTGTCGTTCCTACTGCTTCGTGTTTTGTGATTATCGGTTGGTAGATGTTGTTCATGAAGCTTTGGAATGTAGCCGGCGAGTTGCACAAGCCGAAGTACATTACTGTTGGTTCGAATAGTCCTCTGCGTGTTTTGAACGCAGCCTTGTGTTCATCTCCTTCCTTGATCCTAATATTGTTGTATCCCTGCCGGACGTCCAGGTTGCTGAATATCTGTGCCCCTCCGAGATCCCTAGTTAGATCATCAATAAGGGGGAGTGGGTATTGGTTTCGTATTGTCCATTCGTTGATTTTCCGGTAGTCCTGTATGGGCCGTAGCTTCCCGTCCTTCTTTTTGATAAAAAAGAATGATGATGCGTACGGGGATTTTGAGGGACGAATATATCCCTTTTCCAATTGTTCGTCAATGAACTCGTCCAACGCCGCGTCTTCTACCCTTGTCATCGGGTATACTTTGCAGTCGATGACGTCTGGTACTCCCTTTTTGAATTCGATTGCGTGGTCGCAACTTCGCTTTGGTGGGAATCTTTTTGCCTTGTCCTCGCTGAATACTTGTGCGAATTTTTGGTATTCTTTTGGTACCTCGACGGTCTTGGTATATTGCTTGGCGTCTATCGCAAGCTCGACCGCTGATCATCGTCCATATACTTGTTCTTCTAGTTGGGTCACGATTTGTTCTTTCACCTCTGTAGTGAACATTCGCGATATCGTGACGTCGTTTTCTTCTTCTTGGAGTAGTCTTGCCAGTACTGCTTTCTTGTCATTTGGATTGACTGATCGAAGTACTATAGGGAGTTGTTTTTCGTCAATGGTGGCGTGTCGCCAACTGAACCGTGGTTCGTAGGTTGCGAGCCATGGATAGCCTAATAGAATGTCTTCTTTTCCGATGTTGGTGACTAGGAAGCGCATTTCTCTCTTGGTTCCTCCTGTTTCCACGTTGAGCGTGAGGTAATGCGTGATCTGCCCCGCTTTATTAGTGGTATCGTCGATGTTATAGATGTTTTTGGGCTTATCTAATGCCCGTTGTCCCAACCCCATCCTTTTGACGAATTGCGGATGGATGAAGTTGTCGGTGGCTCCTGAGTCCACCAACGCTTTGATATCGGCCATGTTGTAACTTGCACGAATGGATACTGGTACTCGCATAGATCGGTAGTGCATAATGTACACAGAGTTACAACGTATTGCCCTTACTGTTACGTCCTTGCGGAGACGTAGGATGCTCGACGTGAGCCTAACACGAGGAGACAGTGGCTAGTCAAGGGTTCGATGGTTTCCAAGTTACTAGTAGACACGCGTGATGGCGGTCAAAGGTTCCTGTGGGTTTCAAGGTAGTTCAGTGGTACAATGACTCGGTGATTCAATGAGGTTTTGCAACCAAACAATGGAAGAGCAGAGGAGACAATGTGATTCGCAAGATAAAGTCGAAGACAAAGCTAGGGTACAAGCGGATACAAGCTACGTCTTATATACCCAATAATAAGGGAAGGTGAGTCGGAGGATATGAGTCACGTCTGAGTCATTTGTAATGGTACAGCCTTCAGGGCATAAGAAGAGAGTCATTGTATAGTAATATGCGTCAGTGAGGGTGAGTCATAACAAAGGGATGACTTAATGAGAGAACAATGGAGGGGATAAAGCGAATAAGCGTATGTCATAAGGAATGAGTCAGAAAAGAAAGTAATCGTCCGAACAGTAATGGTCATGACATGACCCCCTTTCTAAGATAGCACGTCCTCGTACTATCAGTCAGTGTTAACGTCATCGTACGCATAACTATCTGCGCAACTCTCCCAATCTGCTACTTCTTCATCACCATGGTAGTAGTCGCAGGTAGTACCCACGTTCTTGTGATCAAGAGGTACGATGCATGTGGGCTTACCATAACACAGCGTATGGGGCGCCAACAGAAGCGCGCCGGGTGCCCCACCTTGTTGCAATATAGGCAGGGTCGTTGGGAAGGGCGTTTGGGACCCCGGGTAAAACCCTTGGGAGCCCATGGTTGGTTGACAATGGAGGGACAGGTAGTTTTGGGGTCGTTGCCAGGGCGTTCTTCGTCATGAAGCTGTGGCATGCCAAGCCACCTAATGTCGTTGCCGCGACCCTCTTGAATGATATCGGCAACTGTTTGTGTGATTTCGGGGGCGTTGGCAAGAGGGATAGGGGTGGTGTTAGAGAGGTAAGGGTGGACGCGGGCATGGGCTTGGGCAGCAGTGAGGCGGTTACGTACAGGGCCCACTTTGTAACGCCAGTCAATCCAGGCGCGCGTGAGGGCGACTTCACGTTCGCGCAGTTCTTCCTCCTCAGCTAAGAGTGAGCGATAACGACTCACATCAGCAATGACCCCCTTATCATTAACGGCAAAGAGGGAGATGTCGACGGCGGTGGTGTCCTGGTGGTCGGGAGAGAATACTGATAGGTCGGTGTTGTTAATGAGAGGAGGGGTGGGACCGGTGAAAGGAGCAGCCTCTAGCGTCCAGCCATAGTGATCGGGGCGAGCTCCCCCTGGTTGGTATCTAGCGGCAATGACATAGTGCTGTTGTGCTTCATGGTTGAGGGAGAACTTAATGTAATGAGGCCAGCGTCTGGTCCCATCAGCAACAAGCATCTTTTGACCATACCTGCCGTGGTTAGTGATGGTCGGGTCATAGCGCATAAACCCATCTGGAATGTCCAGGTCCAGAAGGGTGTTGATAGGACTCTCGATGGGGGTATCAGATTCGTTTGGGAACAAAACATCGCCTATGCGGTCGGATAGGGAGATGGTAGATGTGATGGGAGTACTAGGGAGGGTAGATGTTGGTGGGGTTTGAGGAGGGAGTTCGAGTGAGGGAGTAGGAGAAGACATGATAGTGGAGGTTGTGATGGAGCGAATAGTGATGGGGGTTTGTGAAGGTTGTGTGTCTTTATATATGGTTCGTACAGCTATCGGGTGTTCCCGGTAGAATTCTTTAATCAATTTATCCGCGGAGATGTTAGCTAGTGGTTCCCAGCTGTCATGAGCGTCGGAGAAACCTTTCCACCGGACCAGGTATTGGAGTTGTTGGCGTCTTCGTCTGGCTCCAAGAATCTTCTCCACTTCCCATTCCGGTTGTCCGTCCACGAGGTCTGGAACGGGTTCCTGATATTTATTCCTGTTTAAGGGAGTTTCTTTGTAGGGGGTGAGTAATGAGGCGTGAAATACGTTATGGAGCTTCCATGTCGGAGGGAGTTTGAGCCGGTATGATGTACGTGAAACAGCCGCCGTGACCAGGAAGGGTCCATATCTTCTGGGCGCAAGTTTTGCCGATGGATGGGTGGTGTTAAGGTTTCGTGCTTCAAGCCATACGCGGTCGCCAACGTAATAGGGTGTAAAGTTTGAGGGTGTCTCCAGTGTTTGTGACTTCCGGAGAGCTTCAGCTGCATCTTTTCGTGCCTGGGTGAGGGTCTGGAGTCGTTCGTTTAATGATGGGGACGATGTGGTGCGAGTAGTCTGGTGGACGCGTGGTATATGTCCCATGATAAGTTCAAATGGGGCTTTCTTGGTGGTAGCGTTTGGCCATGAATTAAGCGTATACTGTGCTAAGGGGAGCCATCTGCTCCAGTCAGTCTGGTGGTAATTGGTGAAGATACGGAGGTATTGTTCCAGCCTTTGGTTCGTCCTTTCAGACTGACCATCGGTCTGTGGATGATAAGCAGTGCTGGGGTTATGGGTGATGGATAAGATAAGTAAAAGTTCTTTTGTGATGGTGGCGAAGAAACGGGGATCTCTGTCCAAAATGATACGTGATGGGAGTCCGTAGTGGGGAAGTACGTAAGTAGCATATAGTAATGCTGTTTCAGCAGCATCGATGGTTTCGTTGCAGGGGATGAAGATAGATGCTTTAGAGAAGGTGTCCGTAATTGTAAGTATGGAGTCATAGGTATCAGAAACTGGGAGTTTAACAATGAAGTCCAGTGCGATGGATGTAAAGGGTAGTGTATACGTATCAGAGGGGATGGGAAACGGAGGTGGTTTAGGTTTCGTGTGGTTGTTTTTTCGTGATTGACAGATGGTGCAGCCTTTTACGTATTCTGTGACCGCTTGTTTCATGTTCGGCCACCAATAGTCACGAGCTATAGCCCAGGTGGTGTTAGAAATTCCTGGGTGCCCAGCGGTAGATGAGTCGTGATAGAGTGAAATTACCCCCCTCCTTAAGGAAAGGTCTTCCACGACCGCTAGTCGGGTATCGTACCAAAAGAAATTTCCTTCTTTTCTGAGGTTAAAGGTGGTTGCCCACTTGTCTAGGAGACTTTGTTGGTGTAATTGACAAGCTTTCGCACGCTCGTCAAGTGAGGATGAGGTCGCTGTTTGTATGAAGAGGTGATCAGGGAGGACGGTGACGTCAGTATTATCAGAGGAGCCGTCGTCGAAGTCGGGTCGTCTAGATAGTCTGTCCGCTTTGTTTGTTATTCCCGCAATGTGGACGAGTTTTATATGGTAATCGGCAAGATGGGGGATGTATCGTGCGACTCTTCTGTTTATATGTTGAGGTTTACGGTAGTATTCTAGGTTTTTGTGGTCTGTGAATACCGTGACCGGGTGGGGTGAACCGAGGAGGAGATGTCGGTACTGGGTGAGACCACGATATATGGCCAGGAGTTCTCTATCATGGATGTCGTAGTTTCGTTCGGCATCATTGAAGGTCTGTGAATGGAAGCCTACTGCACCATGTTTGCCCCTATCATCTTGTTGAGTGAGGATGGCTCCTGTGGCGAATGCAGAAGCGTCTACTTGAAGAAAGAAAGGATCAGTGAGCTTGGGTTGTCGGAGGCATGGGTTTGACAGGACAATGTTAATTAGTTTGTCCATGGCGGTGCGGCATTCTGGGGTCCAGGAGAAAAGATGTTCCTTTTTAGTGAGAGTAACAAGTGGTCGTGCAATATTGGCGTAGTTAGGGATGAAAGGACGTTGGTAACCGACTGTTCCTAGGAAGCTGCGTACTTCTTTAACCGTCTTTAGTTCTCTGGGCCAGGTGCGTAATCCATCGGCTTTCTTGGGATCGATAGTGATTTTGTCCCCTTCCATGATTGCGCCTAAGTACTCAATGTGAGTCTGTTCAAACTCACATTTTGAGGGGCGAAGGAAGTACGACTCCAATGTAAAAAGATCGAGTACATCATGAACGATTTGTCGGTGACGTTCGAGGTTGTTATCAGTAGTGATCAGGACATCATCCATGTAGACATGGAGTTCCGTGGGATATTTTCTAGTGAGGGGACGGAACATCTTTTCCATAGCTCTGCAGAATGTCGCTGGGGAATTGGTGAGTCCGAAAAACATGACGGTGGGTTCATAAAGGCCAAAAGGGGTTTTGAACGCTGCCGTCCATTGGTCTTCTTCTCTGATACGAATGTTATTGTAGCCCCATCGTATATCGAATTTGGTGAACAATGTTTTGCCCTGCAGATGGTCGAGGATGTTGGCAATAAGGGGAAGGGGATATGTGTCGCGGACAGTCCACGAGTTGAGCTGTCGATAGTCCATAATAGGGCGTAATTTGCCGTCCTTCTTAGCGTGGTAAAACATTGGTGATGCGTAAGGGGATTTTGACTCTTTGATATAACCTTTCGCCAGGTGTTCATCAATAAACTTCCGGGTTGCGTCCAGCTCGGTTTCTGTTTGATGGTAGAGAGAGCAGTCCATGGTGGTTGGAGCGCCTGACTTAAGTGTGATGGCGTGATCTTCTTCTCGTGCTGGGGGAAAGCGCTGTGCAGCTTTCTCACTGAAAATTTTCCAGTGACGATGGTATGCTTCTGGTAGTTGTTCGCAGATTTCCTTTTGTTCTGTGTCTGCTATGGTCTGGGCTTCACGAGTGACAACTGGTTGAGTAAGGGTACGCTGGTAACTGGCGGTTTCGATGGTGACATCTTCTCCTTCTAGGGTATTAGAGTTCCAATTAATACGGGGATTAAATGTTTGAAACCAAGGATGTCCCAGAATGAGGCGGTCGCATCCTAAGTCAGCAACAAAGAATAGTTGTTTGAATTTCTGTGTTCCTCGGTGAACCCATAGGTTGCAGTAGTCTGTGATCCTTCCTGCCCGGTTTTCTGAGCCGTCCACGTTATTGACACGTCGTTCTTGACGGAGGGGGTGGGTGCCCATTCTCAGGGAAGTGATGGTTCGTTTGTCGATGAAGTTGTGGGTAGCACCGCTGTCTAGCAGGGCTTCAAGGGTGGTCTTTCGGTGGTACATGCACATGGAAATTTGAATAGTCATTGAGTCTGATTTCGTACTGTACATGGTAGCCACTGTTGCCGAATCTTCGACCGTAAGAGTTCGGCATCTTAAAAATCCTCTCCCATATCTTGTCCGTCAAGGTACTCGCCACTTTCTTCTTCAGTCATACTCCCAATAAGGGCATGGATTTGTTGTATCTTGGTCAAGGTAGGCGTAGTTGTAGGGGAGTTCGTGGTTGGTGTGGTAACAGGGGTCGGAGTAATAGGTGTAGGGGTGTCAGCAACGCGAACGCGAGGGTTGTTGTTGTTCTTTGGACAATTTCTCGCCATATGACCTTGTTTGTTACGCTCAGACCCTGCTCAAGCCGCCAAAACACAGAAACAGCGCAAGTGTCTGCATGAACATTGGAAAAGCTGCCATGATTACCCAGAGGCGCATACCTGGGAGTCACGTGCAGAAGAAGACATCGAAGAAGAAGAGGCCGTACGTGCACTCGTAGCGGCAGAAGACGACAGCTACCTCGCTTATGACGAGGCATGCAGAGTTCGCCAGCTTGTGAGTAACCTGATAACTCGCGGTAGAACCCCAGATGCTGGCAGGAAAGTCATTACAGGACGGATGAGGGTCACGTGACATGGTCATGTGATACCCCCGGGTCACGAGATCTGACCTAAGCAATAAGTCAGGGGGGCACGCAAGGATGGAATTGTCCCAGGTCACAGTATGTATCTGGCCTAACCCATAACTCAAGGGACGTTGGAAGAAGCCATGGAATTGGCGGAAGACAGTTGTGTCCTAAAGACGACCAACGACGACAAACAGCGATTGCGTGGTGTAAGACCAGCGACCTGAGGCTGCCGATATCAGCGGGCCGTGGCTGCCATTGGGACGCACTCCAGCGGGCCGGGTTTGATCCCCTTTCGGGAAAGTGTTATTGATGGATTAGTCCAAGGAGCGCCTGTGTTAGCGCCGGAGCCATTGCTTACAGAAGCATTATTATTGGCTTACTATTGACATTATTCATGCTTAGTGATGCTCAGACATTCACTTACTCATTCGCTTACTCATTGGTGATCGCTTACTTACGCGATAAGGTGGGCTGACTGATGCCCTGTGGTTGCTTACTCACTGGTTGGAGGTGCTTGGTCACTCATTGGTGGGGACGCTTACTTATGGCTTATTGATGCCTTACGAATTGCTTACGAGTTGCTTATTAACCTGTGAGTCATTATGCCTTTCTTCATACTCATACTATGGTGTCGCCTTTGTGGCTTGACGGACATTTACTATAAATACTATACAAGTTGCGCTATGGTTCGCTAGCTTAGTTGTCTTGAAACCCACCTGTACTCTTCTCAGGAAGTTCAGACAGTCTTATAGCAGAGTCATTGTTCTTTGTGACTATCTTGTTGCCAACTTAAGTGTTAGGCGTTGCCACCTTGTAACGAACCTCAAGCTAGGCGGTATTAAGGGGACCTTATTTGTTATTCGCCCTTTACAAGTCGATCAATGTCGTTCCTGAGTTCAGAAGCCGTGCGCTTTGCTCAGAGTTGAAGCAAGGAAGACCCATCGGATCCAAGTCGGATCAACGTTCAGTGGGAACGTAACATTGTTGGCGACACCTGAAGCAACGGCCTTCTTTCCTATATTGTTCCCGTTCGGTATCAGTGAGTCGTTTGAATGGAATAGGGGTATCAGTGGCGTCAACATCCATGGGAACAACATGGTTATTGTTGTTTGTACGTGTGATGGTGGTTCGTTGATTCCTGTGGAACTGCCCCTGTCTTTGACCTATAAGGTTATTGTTATAGAGTTTGCGGACTCTTCTGACTTCTTTCCCTGCCGCTGTTTGCCATTCTTCCATGGTATCTGGGGCGTTTTCTCGATCGATAACTCGTCGATGGATGTTGGGACGTAGTCCTGCCCTGTAGCGTGCAATAGTGCCCAAAGCATCGAGGTCCCATCCTGCCATCTTAGCAAGACGGTTAAAGGTGGCGTTGTAGGTGTCTATGTCAGTACCATCCATTTTTAGACTGAAGAGTTGGTCCGTGGCCGTCTGTTTCTTTGCCGTGTCTCCCCAAGCGTTTTTAAAGCCATTCTCAAAGTTCGTCCAGAGCGAAGCATCTGACTTGTCTTTGTAGCCTGTGGCACCGGTGGTGGTGACTTTGACAAGGTCTTCCATCAACATATTGACCCAGTCATCGACGAATGGTCCCTTAATGTATGTAAGTGCTGTGATGACTTTCGTGAAAGGGAGACTGATGGATTGGTGATCGGCATTTAAGAGGCAGTATAATTTGAACTCATTGAGAAATTTGTCAGATGTGCTTCGATCCCCTGTAAATATTCCTGGGGGGACGCCCTGGAGGCTAGTGGGGGTACGAGTAGTGGTGGTCATGGTGGGTTTTATGGATGGGACAACGGGTGGGATAGTGGGTGCAGTGAGAGGGTGAGTGCCTTGGAGTGTGACCGTGGTTTGTATCTGTGTAGCTGCTGTGGTGACGGTGGTATCTGAGGGAGTAGTGTGTGGTCGATACTGTGGGTGGTTAGGGTCGGTGATGTGCCAATAGCCTAAACCGTAAGAGTTTTCTTTGGCGATACGAAGTGTTCGCCGGGTGTAAAATTCTCTTTTGCTGTATGTGAGACCGAACCAAGTGTCTAAGTTCCCGTCGTTGATAAATTCGACAGGTACTCTCTTTAGTTCGTCTGGGTGGGGTTCGTTGATATAGTAGCCGGCTTTAGCGTTTGTGGGTTTGTACCAATAAGCAGATCCTTTGATGTGTACTGGTAGATCGTCAACTAATCTTCGTTCGACGATTACTGGGGAATCTTTGTCAGGGAAAGTGACTTCGACAGCCGCCACAATGATTCAATGATACAGGGTTACGGGGGATACAGGGCTTTGATGAAGACAAGCGAGTAGAATTAGCTTTGTCTTATGTTACGTCCTTGCGGAGACGTAGGATGCTTGACGTGAGCCTAACATGAGGAGACAGTGGCTAGTCAAAGGTTCGATGGTTTCCAAGTTACTAGTAGACACGCGTGATGGCGGTCAAAGGTTCCTGTGGGTTTCAAGGTAGTTCAGTGGTACAATGACTCGGTGATTCGATGAGGTTTTGCAACCAAACAATGGAAGAGCAGAGGAGACAATGTGATTCGCAAGATAAAGTCGAAGACAAAGCTAGGGTACAAGCGGATACAAGCTACGTCTTATATACCCAATAATAAGGGAAGATGAGTCGGAGGATATGAGTCACGTCTGAGTCGTTTGTAATGGTACAGCCTTCAGGGCATAAGAAGAGAGTCATTGTATAGTAATATGCGTCAGTGAGGGTGAGTCATAACAAAGGGATGACTTAATTAGAGAACAAGGGAGGGGATAAAGAGGATAAACGTATGTCATAAGGAATGAGTCAGGAAAGAAAGTAGTCGTCCGAACAGTAATGGTCATGACACCATGTCTTTTGGGCACAAGCTTGGCACTTGGCTGATGAGTTCTCAGGTGACGTCCCTCTAACCATACTCGATCTCCTATTTGGAATTTGGGTGTATCTTTATGTGATTCCCATGACTTTTGTGCCTTGATGATTTGTCTCTGGGCTTGTTCCCGTGCTTGTTTAAATTGATCTAGGCGTAACGCCACTTGCGGAAGGGGACTGGGCATCGAATTCCAATCAGCACGAGGATTGTGCCCCATCAATAAGAAGAATGGAGACTGCCCTGTGGTCTCACTGGGCCAATTGTTATGCGTGAATTCTGCTATTGGAAGATAAAGATTCCAATTGTCTTGTCTTTCATTTACCCAAAAGCAAAGGTATTGTTCGAGCCATTGATTGGTTCGCTCTGATTGTCCGTCCGTTCTGGGATGGTATGCGGTGGAAATATTTTGGCTAATCCCTAATTGTTTGCACAGTTCTCTTGTAAACTTGGATGCAAATCGGGGATCTCTGTCACTGATGATTTTATTTGGTAACCCGTACCGCATGAACACATGTTTGATGTATAACGCAGCGGTTTCTTCTGCGTTGATTTCTTCGTTACAGGGGATGAATACTGATGCTTTGGTACAGTCGTGATCTGTGACTGTAAGAATGGAATCATATCCCTGTGCGACTGGTAATTTAGTGATGAAATCGAGAGCGATGGTTTCGAACGGCATAGCTTCTGGTTTGGGAAATATGGGTTGCAGTGAAGCCCTAATAGGGCGATTGTTGATCTTGTGTTGTTGGCATTCGGCGCAACCTCTTACGTATGCCAACACGTCTTGTCGTATCATTGGCCACCAATAGTATCGTTCAACTATTTTGCCGGTTTTGCTAATTCCCGGGTGGCCGTGTACTGGGGTATCGTGATGAGCAGCAATGATCGATTTTCATTCCTCACTTCCCTTGGTGATTACTCTTCTGCCTTCCTTATACCATGTCCCGTTGATTTTCTTGAGTTTATGCGGGTCTACCCATGGTTTGATAACGGATTCATCTTGGATGTCTTTGTCCTTAGTTGACATCATTTCTTCTATTGTAATTGTCGCAAGTGGGTGAATTGGCATTCCGGTACGGTGTGTGTTTGTAGTTCATATGAACAGTTTGTCTGGTAATACCGTCACGTTTTCGTTATCTTGTTCCCCGTGATCGTAATCGGGTCTTCTTGATAACGCGTCGGCCTGTCCATTTGCCGTTCCTTTTATGTGATGAATTTCGAGATCGTATTCCGATAATTCCAATACTTCCCTTGCGACTTGTCGACTAATCTTTTGAGGTTCTCTCCAGTACCGCAAATTCATGTGGTCTGAGAATACTTTGATTTTGTGTGGTGATCCCGCTACTAAGGGTCTCCAATGTCATAACGCCTTAACTATTGCCAACAGTTCGAGATCATAGATGTCGTAATTTCGTTCTGCTGTGTTTAGCGTTGCGGAATAGTAGCCTATGGGATGTCTTTTGCCGTCAGTTTTCTTTTGGAGTAGTACTGCTCCCACCGCGAATCCTGACGCATCTACTTCCAGTTCGAATTGATCTTGCAATACCAGATGTGCAAGTACCAGTTCACTTGTGACACGTCCTTTTAATATGTCGAACACATGTAGTTCAGTTGGGCCCCAGTGCCATTCCGTCGCTTTCTTTGTGAGTTCATTCAGTGGTTTGGCAATTGATGCGAATCCTTTGATAAAAAGGCGGTAAAAATTGCAAAAGCCCAAAAAGGATCGTACGTCCTTAACTTTTGTTGGTGTCGGCCAGTCCTTTATGCCTGCGATTTTGATGGGATCCATACGTGTTACCCCTTTTTCAAGGATTACCCCCAGGTAATCGAGGGATGGTGAATGGAAGGTGCACTTCACAGGCTTGAAAAATAAGTCGTACTTCGCGGCTACTGTCAATATGTCTTTGACTGCCAAGATGTGGTCGGCTAGATTTGTTCGAGTAGCGATGCCAATATCGTCCATGTATATGTGGATAGTGGTCCCCTTGGTCTCGTGTTTAGCAATGGTGTCCCGATATATGTGATTCATCATCGACTGAAATGTAGCGGGGGAGTTTGTTAGTCCGAAAAACATCACTGTAGGTTCGAAAAGCCCATAGGGTGTTTTGAAAGCGGCTTTATGTTCGTCCCCTGCTTTGATGCGAATGTTGTTATATCCCCATTGTACATCGAGTTTGGTGTAAATGTGTGCTCCGCTAAGATCGTTGATAAGAGTTGGTATTAGTGGTAAGGATAATTATTGCAGATGGTGAACTCGTTGAGCTGACGATAGTCCTGTACCAGACGTAGTTTTCCGTCCTTCTTTTTTACAAAGAAGAATGGTGATGCATACTGCGATTTGGGAGGGTCTGATATACCCTTTGTTGAGGTGTTCTGTTATAAATTCTC
>WITN01001512.1:0-16762 GCA_015025155.1 Lactarius quietus | reverse complement strand
CAAGACCCCCGTCCCCACCGCCTAATGTCGACCAGGCCGACCAGGTATAGTTTCCTCGTTGCTCTTACTAAGCACCCTAACGTCATGCCCATCTTGCCTGACTTTTGCAGATTGTTCAGTATATCGGTGACACTGCTCTACCTCGACTTCGCAAGTTCCTAATGGAGAACGACCGTGTTCTTGCGGTTTGCACCAACATCTTGTATTACATTGTGTCTCCGGCATTAAAGACTAAGAGCCGGTACCTGAAAACTACGTCTCTGCAGTTGTCGCGTTGAGCTGACTGTGTCTTAGCCCATTGGACTTCGATTCAACAATTTCGACCATCTTGCGGGAATGACTCGGATTTCGATTGCTGTCAAGGCCTGGCGAGGGTTATTTCAGACATTGTCAACGACTCCCGTTTTTTCGTCTCCTCAATGAAGCAGGCACAGATTTCCGGTCCATCATTGAGGCCTGGGTCGACGCAGACAAGAGCGTTTTCGCTGATTTTCTCGGTGAGTATCGTGTTCTGCCGTTCAATACATCTATCAAACTTCAAATAGGTAAAGTGACCTCGGCACCATCTACGAACATTTTTACCAACCGTGAAACGGAGAATCAGCTTCGATCTATGAACCTGCGGAGAACGTCTTATATCCTGCTTTGCGGTGAGAAGAATCAGTTCTTGACGTCGCTTCCAACGATCCAGGAGAAGTTGTCGACACTTTGAAGAATGCCTCTGCTCCGGCCGTTCAAGCGGAACTCTATCTCTGTGTGCGGGTTCTCCTATGCCGACTCAGCCCACACAATCTGGACAGCTTCGGCCGTGATATTATCAGAAATGGTAGGTATATGTTTTGATAATTCCTTTGCAGTTCTGACCCATCAGCAGTACCGGCTCCTTGAACAAACCATGATCGAGTTCCTTTAGACGGGTCAGAGGCACTGCCTTTGATCCTGTCAGTATCCAAATTCATCGACCTCCTCCTCGTTCTGCAAACAGAGGAGTTCCAAATGTAATGCCCTTTACTTCTTTCTTTGACACACAACTCAGCGCAGAGGGCCAGGCATCAGTGGGCTTTCATCACGGACACATTGACGCCGTATATCGCCCCGATGAAAATTTCCCGAAGCAATGCTTGATCAATTAGCAGAGATTGCGGGAGGGTTACCGCCACCGCAGGTTAGAGTCAATAGTCATCAATTACATCGCCAGTGTTAACCTCGAGTTTGTACTAGGAAAACGCCCCAAATCCACCGCCTGTGCCTTGGATCTCCTTCTCCACCTGCCTCGAACCCTCGGATGCTTCGTCGCCCGATGCTCAACCATTTACGCCAGATCGACTCCATCCGTGACTTGATTCCATTTTTCTCAAGCGTCAGTGTTGCGAGTTACGAAAGCGTCTATTCGAGTGGGGTAACATCGACTGGGACGAGGTCGAGCGGGGCATATTAAGTGACATGTTCGAACTTCGATGATTCGAGTTAGAGGGCGCCAAGGCGCCATGCCTAAATAAAATATCAAGATACCCTAACTTGCTCGCTGGTTCCTCTAATCGAATAGCGCCGATACAATGCCACATCATCGCATTTCCACTAGAGAACGGTGTTTATTTAAGAAATACTAACGGAATAATATCGCGAGAAGCCATGAACGGGATAAATATGACACGATCAACGAGGAACTGAGAGCAACGATGTCACCAGGATTTGCCGCCTGTAGACTAGAAATCACCCCAATTCCGACGGAACTTGTACTGCATGCGTTCCTGTCAACCTCCAGGAAATTCGGTGCAGACACAAAGCGACATTTACCTTATAGGGAAGATTCTTTCGCATCTTCTCTGAAGCACTCTTCGGTGACTTATATCCTCCCTCACCAGAGCCCCACTCGCCATGAGATTCGCTCTCAGCCTTTGCTTGGCGGAATCGTACTGCAGGGTCTTGTTGTTCCACAGGGACTTGTCGCTCATATTTCTTGGGGATTTCGTGGCCCTCGGCAGCGGGATGCGCAGCCGGAGGATTTGCGGAGGCCGCTGGTTCCTCATGTTGAGCGAGTGCTTCGTCTACAGTGATACCCTGAAACTTTGCTTCGCGCTCGGCTTCTTTGCGCTCGATAGCTTCATGGTGCGCGAAATGTTCAATATCCTCCGGGTGGTTGTACGACTCATCGGTCTGCGTTTCCGGGGTGTTGTGGAATTGCTCTTAAGCAAGAGTCAAGAAAGGTAGGTGAAAACCGGCAGCCGCGCGACACCATACGCACCTTCGTGGTGGAGGAAGAACTCTGTCGATAAGAAGAATCAGATGCGTTCAGGGGCGATGGGACTTGACCACGCACCGCTCTCCACATCGTAGTGGTGCCCTCTGCGCCTAGGCTATCAAAGCTAGGCAGGGCAGCTAGTCCTGCGGCTTCGAACTCGTCCAATGTTATTTTACCGTCATTGTTCTTGTCAATGGCTTTGAAAACGGTATCAACAATGAAGGTGGCCTTCTCCTGGTGCTCCTCCTCGTCCTGTAGACGACGGATTAATCAACACGGGACATGCGAACGCATGTGCCACCGGTACCTTTGATTTTTTTTGCGAGTACACATGGTGCACACCATATATCGCCTCGACTTCCGCAGCGTCCCAGAAACCGTCACTATCGACTGTCAGGGTAAATGGAGAGAGATCCCTGCTAGTTGTGAACTTGCCGATTAAGGTCGTGCAATTGGAAGAAACTCGCGAGATCAAATGTGTCTCTGTCACGGCAGGTCAGGGTCTAGACGAGAGAATCCCTATGTCCTTGCGTACATATGATGTTCCGTTGCCATCTGGTAGGTTGACATACAAATTTGAACCCAAGACTGCGCGAGTTGTGAGCAAGCACACGTACATGTCGCCTAGCATATTCTTCTGCGTCACCGGAGAGGCGCTCCTGGGAGTGACCCCCGTGAGCCAGGACCGAGGTTACGAGAAAGATGAGGGCGAGGGGGAAAGGCTTGAGGTTCATGACCACGAACGAACACGAAAGGATAGTCCCGTTGCGTTGCTCTCGCTGGTTACTATAAAATGTTTTCCCACGGTAATTAAGTACAAAATTATGATTAGCTACTACTGCCATTGGCCATGAAAGCGAAGGCCGCAATTAAGATCTCATATATGAGGAGTAACTGTTCCGGTCTCTGCACCATTCCAGGACGCTGCTCGCGCAGCGAATCAACCTCCTGGCTAACTTCGTCCCAATTAATCGATTCGGGAAGTAGCCCTAACGGGGACTGCGGCAGCGGAGGGTGTACCTCCGTATTGTGAGGGTTGGGCTTGGATATGAGGCCGTTGCTACGCAGGAGCGAGCAAAGGGCGATGAAAGACCCCGTTCGTCCTACACCAGCCGAGCAGTGGACTATGATAGGTGGTTCAACATCCGCCGTTGCCTCCAAACCGCTCAAGTCCTTGTTCGTGCGGTCCACAAGTTTGATGAAGCTCAGAAGACTCGCTCGATCCTCCGGTTCCGGTATGCCATGGTCTGGCCATGTGCCATACAAGAGATGGCGGAACATAACGGTAGGCATTGGTCCTTCAGCCGAAATTGGAGTAATGAACACCGTGCACGCCACGCAGTTCGCGCTTTCTATCTCCTCGACTTTGATCAGAGTAACCTTGAGAGGTGGCAGCTCACTCTTTTCCTTGACGGGGCGGATGACCCTCGACTCTCCGGGCTCAAAGGGAAAATACGGATGAGCCTTTTGTCTTCCGGACTCGGAGTAAGGCGTCAGTTGCACGACCGTACGCACACGCGTGAATTTTGAACTGAACTCCCCGGGAGGTATGAGAGGGGAATGTACGCCGGCAATGATACTGAGGAATTCGTGATTGGTACTTGGAAGTGGTGCCTGGGCAGCTATGGTATAACGTCCTCCAACACGCTCCCGCACCCAATTCGCATTGATATAACGGCCGTCTATGGCAACTCGTGTACGGTCATAGGGCTGGATGTCGGCATATCGATTACGGTAACGGTTCTCCGAGGAGCAACCGAAGGCAATGGAGTAGTGATCCGCGAGGATCTCGCTGGGATGAGCGCCAGAAGGCAGTTGAATGGGCGCGGCGGCAACGCAGGAGGGATCTGGCTCTGGTTGACAACGTGAAGCCGCCAGTGACAACGATCTGGCGCCGATGCGAGAGCCCTCGCGATCTGTAAGTATTCGCCAGACGTTGGTGATATGATCTTGGTTGTAGGCACTCTGGAGCCAGGACGGCACTGGAGGAGACACTGGAGGAGACATGATGGTCGAACCTAAGATAAGACACCGACTCTAATGTTAACTCGTCTCATTACTTCTGACACTCGGATCAAGTACGCGTTGCCAATCATTTGCACTGAAATACACTTGTTTAATCCACCCATACAGAGTCAGTTCTACCTTGGATAAGTCCCTCGGAAAATCCTGCCTTGTCGATGGCAGTCCAGAGACCTGCTGGACGTCCCAACAGGCTCGTATCACTTGCCTCCGCATCTCTTTCAATACATAATCAATCATCTAGGGTCTACCGCAATTCATCCAACTTACCTTTCCAACCCCAGTCATTCCACAGCGCTTGTCTATGACCTTCCAAGGAGGTTTCGTCGGCACTACATGTCTGGTAGCCACCCAATCTCAAGATACCACGAGCTGGCAACAACTTGTACACATCTATCCCGAAGACGTTAATCGTGCACAAACGTTCGATCTTTCTATAACGGAACCCGTGGGGAGTATTAAGCTCGTTTTTGAAGAGAGTTCGGACTTTTTCGGTCGGGTAACGGTATACGACCTGATGGTCGAAGGTCAACTGTAAGGACTGCGTGAACTCGATCGGTGTACGGCCAGTCATGACAGATCGAGCTTGTAACAGTCTTTGCAGAGCAAATTTGGAGTGCGCATAGAATGCACCACACATCTGTGCTGTTGTCATTCTACCAGAACAACTGGAACGCCCTCCAAGGGGGGACAATATCCCCTTTTTCATCTACCTCTATCCAGTGTGCATGCTCCTGGTTCACATTACCAGCAGAGTCATCCCCAAACCCATACCCAAAGGCACGGTCCCAGTCTAATGCAACAGCAGACATTTTGCAGACATTTGATCTAGAAATCGGAATATGAACACTCAAATGACTTCCGGGAGAGAGAAGGCTTACGCGATGCCACAAATCACCGCACCGGGTTTTGGGTCAGTGTCCCAAGCCCACAAACCAGAAAGCAGTGCGAAATCCACAATCATACCCTTTGTGAGCCGCACCCTATCCGCTTCGGGCAGCGCGGAAAACTCGTTCTGAAAGTAAGGCGCGGGGCTCGCGATATTTGAAAGGTCCGAGTTTGTGCTCCTTTCCAGAGAAAATATCCTCGAGCCTGGCTCAAGCTGAGATTGAAGTTCTTCAAACACTTTCGGGTCGTCGGAAGCTAAGTATACGGCCTGTGGCCCAGAGTTTCCTGTTGAGCGGAACAGTCTGTTCCACGCGGCGTTGCTTGCGCTGGCGTACTCTTCAACCGGGACATTCTTGTCGTGAAATTTCCACGATGAACCGGTGCCGTCTCCACGACGAACGTGAATACTCTGGTACTGATCTACCCGAGCAGAGTGGTTGGAGTCGAGACCAAGGAAGGACACCATCTCAACTCTAGCAGAGTGTATGAGCGATATTGTCGCCGCATTGGGACGGATTGTGAGGGTCAAAGACTCTCGTGCTCGATTGTAGATGCCTCGAAGGCGATTCAGCTGGTGGCCATGCCTAACGCAACAGCATTAGTCGGATATGCAAACGTTAAACCAGGCGGCCTTACGGATCCTCAAACTCCTCTGAAAAAGCATCGCCGAAATGATACTTTGCCGTCCGCGAGTTAATGACCTGCCAGAGGATGTCATAAACGCTGTCTGCTTAACATTCATCGACGAACATACCCAATGTCTGCCTCATCTAAGTACATCGTCAATACCGTAAAGCAATTTCTTACCTGGCGTTTCTTGGACATGCAACCAATTCTGCACAAAAGGTCAGCGCTCGCCTCATGCCTGCTGTATGTATTTACCTTCAGGAGGTGGTGCACGGCATTCCCCTTCAGGCCCCGGTTGGCGCATGCGAACATCTTGAAAGTGATCTGTCCATCTTCATCAATTTCAGCAGATGCTGGCTGCTCTTTAGATAGGTTACCAACTTTCCCCGGTTCCAATAGGTGTCATCGACGAAAAATGTTCTACCGACCTAGTCGACCACATAAGCGTCTCTCACAAGGCTGAATTCAAGGATAAATTACCTCCCGTGCAAGTCCCGCAGCCTGAGCCATGAGTGCTAGATCCGCCAGTAAACCGACGTGACCGTCTAACATGTAAGTGATGGTCTTGCTACAAATTTTGGTTGGCATCCCCTCTGCAACGGGATACTTTCCCGGGTTGGCACCGTGATGGATGACGTCCTTTTGGCCTGACCAGTACTTCGGACCATTGACTTCTCCCAGAAGTTTGTGGCATTCAGCTTTGTATTCCATGGGGTCCAAAGGGAAGTGCGTGTAGTTTTCATATGAGATAAAAAGTTCGGGGTCTGAGGAGTGGGCATCATCTTGTTTTGGGGCTGTTGCAATAGGTGAAGCTGCATCCTCCGCGCCAACAGCTGAGAGCAGAACATCGGGGCGCTTATAAGATAGAACAATCATTAGGAAGAGAACCACAGCCAATCCGGATCCGAGAGTCAGACCGGGATGAGCCAAGAGCCATAGGAAAATGTTGCGGCGATTCCGACCTTCGGTCCCAGTATCTCGGTCGTCATCGCCCCTGACCCGATAGCCTGAAGGAGGGAAAGTCGCGCTATCGGAAGAAGCAAGGAGTGGCTCGCTTTGTTGTTGAAGCGTATATTCGCGGTAGTCACTGTCACCGAATTGATCCATTTCAAGCTCAGTAAATGCCTCTTCTGCGCGGCCAGCGCGAGAATGAGGCGTCCGGGGGGTGAGTTGTCCCGGAGATGCACGCGCCGACGCTGTCGGTAGCGGTAGATTTTGGAGACGTGGCGGTGGCATGCTAAACGGGTTGAAGTCGGGGGGCGCCCACTTTCATCAGCATCACCTCCTTCACGTCTACGCTCACGCTCACTTGCTGAGCAACAACATTTGACGCGCTCAACACCACCAACAAAGCACCGAACCAACAAATGACACGAGCAGGGCGTGTCGCACTGCTATCCGCCATCTTCTCTATCACATATTTTCTCGTCCTCTTTGCAATTATACCAGTTCCGTTCATTGCAAAGGAGCCTACCGAGCAAATACTTCCAGTGGTCTGTTGTATCATACTGCTGCTGGCTGTCCCTGACACTCAAATGACGCCCAGTTACCATGGTGGTTACTTGTTTCATTTGGTTCATATGCGCTCTGGTCTCTCGGGCACGGCCTCTACACATTCCGAGAATGCACGGACGCGTATACGGAGTTGTTGAGTGTATGTGTCAAGCTTCTGTTCCGTCCACCACGCGCTTCACTATTTCGTCAGGAAATATCTCAAGCCAAATCGGAGCTACGGCTCAAAGGAGTCTCCGTAGATTAGTTGGTGGCTACATATATATTCGTCTCTGGAACATACGGATCCAGACATCTTTCACGATTACAACCTGATAACATCAATGGATACCTAACGACGCGCGCTGGGAAGTTACATTGGTAAGTCTGTCTCCAGAGCCAAATAACAGGATGGGACGTACAAGCTGTATGACGCTGGCACGTTCGTTCGGGGGTAACGTGGCGATCTCCTCGGGGCTCATGTTAACAAGCTTTAAAACAACTTCCTGTTCGCGCAGTCGGTCGTCATCCGTCAATAATGCCAAAATTACGGCTTACCCTTTGACTTTCTGGTATGGCAGCTAGCGCCGCGGGCATACTTTGACTCGTGGTTTGCTGGGGTGCGGGCACGCCGTAATGACCAGCAGGTAACGAATGCCCCTCCGACCCGGCCATATATTGTGGGTAAGCAGCAGGTCCAGCTTGCGGTGGGGTGACGGCATACGCTCCGGGTGGAGGCGTGGCAAACTGTGGTGCCCCGTTACGTGAATTTTGGGGCTGTAAGTGAGGAGGGATAGCGGGTATCAATGGCGTCTGTGCCCCATTTTGCTGAGGCGCAAAGGTAGCCAATGTTTGCTTCCGTGAAAGAATCAGAAAGAGGTTGACAGTAAGGGATGATGCAGGAGACCTGGAATATGGGAATGTCGATCACGCCCATCTTGACCATGAGAGCAACGAGAGCATATGTGATCTGCGGTTGCGAGTTCAAGATTGCCTTGGCCTGGTCCGGGGCTGTTTTCTGGGATCGTTGAGAGTGGACTACGCGTAAACGACAGGAAACTGACCCTGAGCTGTAGGAGAAGCTCTATGAGCTGGTCTTCTGGTAGTTGGATTGTTGATGACATGCTTATTGCGAGTTACACCTGCGCTGAATGTATGCGTGCGTGTCACGTTACTTGATATCGTGTCTTGTCTACCGCTGCATCTCCCTCTCCTTCAGCCTCTGTCACGTACATCCACTATGTCAATCCCAGAGGCGGCATGTTATACCGTTGTGTACGAAGATAGCTCAGAGTCACAGTCCACGCAAGATCTACGCAACGCCCTCCAGAAGGGTTCCGACGAGGTCAAGATCGATACATTGCGTAAAATCATAGTCCTCACCATCAATGGCAATGCGCAAGTACGCCAGAGAATTTTCGCTTTGGCATCCAAATTGCTGAGATAGATTCGCAACGTTTTGTTAGCCCCAGCTGCTCATGCCTATAATTCAATATTGTATGCCATCACGCAGCAAGCAACTGAAGAAGCTGTTACATTTCTACTGGGAAGTCTGCCCCAAATACGATGAAAATGGGAAGCTGAAGCAGGAGATGATTCTCGTGGTGTGAGTCTATCTTGGGATATTCTAGAACCCCTTCTCTAAACCGCTCGCGTGTTGACTTTTTAGAAATGCCATACGGAATGATCTTGTACGCCGCCGCCATCCTCCCTTCTAACTCTCCTGATCCGTGCGCCTTTAGCAACACCCAAACGAATACATTCGCGGCGCCACCCTCCGCTTTCTTCAAAAGATTTCGAGGGACCAAGAACTCCTTGAGCCTCTGATCCCTATATGCAGGTCATGCCTTGAACATCGACACTCATATGTTAGGAAGAACGCCGTCTTTGCAATTTATACTATCTACCGAGAGTACGAGAGTCTCATACCAGACGCGCCGGAGCTCATACAAACGTTCCTGGCTGCCGAGTCTGACGCCACCTGCAAGCGCAATGCGTTTGTGTTTCTCGCAAACTGCGCTATGCCAAAGGCTGTCGAGTATGTGGCGCAGGTGCATGATCAGATTGGCAGTCTCGACGAGTTGTTGCAAATGGCCATAATCGATGTTATCCGGTTGGATTGCAAGAACGACTCGACGCATAGGGTAGGTGTTCTAGTTTCAGGCCGAGTATCTGATGAGAATGACCACACCCAGCCAAGATGGATTCGAAGCATCTTCGAGCTCCTGAATGCTTCCTCGCACGCGGTACAATATGAAGCGGCTACCACACTCACCACTTTGACACAGCATGCAACCGCAGTTAAAGGTTTGCATCTTCTGGCAATGTCGGTTGTCTTTTCTAATTGCTGGGAGATAGCCGCTGCGACCACTTTCATCAAGCTTGTCTCAAAAGAGTCTGACAACAATGTGAAACTCATAGTGCTTGATCGGCTCGACGCGCTGCGTTCCAAACATGGTCATGTGTTCGACAACCTCATCATGGACGTGCTTCAGGTCCTCTCTAGGTACTTCTACGTATCAGCTCGTCTTACCGTAAATTCACGCTTGCTCAGCGCCGACATCGAAGTACGGCAGAAGGCTACTAGCATCGCTCTAAGTATGACTTCGAGTCGGAATGTGGAAGATGTTGTATCGTTTTTCAAGAAGCAACTGCAGAAAACTCAAGAGCAAGATTACGAGAAGGTATCGAGAACACAATCAGAACTTTAACGTGTTTCGCTTTAACCCCGTGTGCAGGCTCCCGAGTACCGCCAACTGTTGATTCAGTCCATCCACGTATGCGCAGTGAAGTTCTCGGAAGTCGCCGCTAGCGTGGTGCACGCGCTGATGGAGTTCCTTGGTGACTCAAGTAATCCCTCAGCCCTGGACGTGGTAGCATTCGTCCGGTGAGTATCCTTCATTCACTTGTATAGACCTCTAACAAAGCTGGTATCGCAATTTAGCGAGGTGGTTGAGAAATTCCCGGCACTACGAAGCTCAATTACCGAGCAACTCATTCGTACTCTGCCGGAAATAAAATCGGGGAAGGTCTACCGTGGTATCCTCTGGATTCTTGGGGAGTACGTCGAAAGTGCCAATGAGATCGTTGAAACTTTCCAGGAAGTGAGAAAGGTTCTTGGAGAAATTCCCATTCTTGCTGCAGAGCAGCGGTTACTCGACGAGACCAGCGTTGAAGATGAAGAGAGAAAAGGAGACGAGAAGAAGGAAAGCGTCACCACCAAGCCGAAGGTTCTTGCCGATGGCACGTACGCGACAGAAACAGCATACTCAAGCACTGCTTCCGCGCGGCTAGAGGCAGTTCAAACAGCCACTAAACCTCCGTTGCGGAGTATGCTCTTCGTCTTCCAGACACTTACTCTCGAGCTGATCCTAAACATCCTAGCTCTCCTACTCGGTGGTGACTTCTTTACTGGTGCTGTTCTCGCTGGGGCACTCACCAAGCTCGTCCTTCGATATTCGGATATTTCACCCGACAACAAGAAAGCAAATGCGCTGCGTGCGGAAGCGATGCTCGTTATGACCTCCACAATTCGGGTTGGCCAGTCGAAATTTACCACTACACCTATTGACGAGGACTCGAGCGAACGTATACTTAACTGCATCCAGACTCTGAGTGAGCTTGAAGTGAAGCCCATCGTGCATAATATCTTCTTGAACGACACCAAGGCTGCGTATTCAAAGATGGTTGCAGCACAAGAGGTATGCCTCTGTTACGGATATTGCCTTGGTGACTTACCCACTCGTGCAGAAAAAAGCAGCAGAGAAACGAGAGCTCGAGGCGGCGAAGCAGGATGTAGTGCGCGTTGACGACTTGCTCACTTTCAGGCAGTTCACCAAGAAGGCAGCGGATGATGTGATCGACGTGCGTAGTCCTAGCTCGGGATTGAATCGATGCCGGATTTACATGTCGGATTTGACAGTATGACGAAGACGTCGGGCGTGCGACGGGGGCAGGAGAGGTGCACGAAGATTTCGTCTCCAACTTGAGCCGAATCTCACAACTGACTGGTGATGTTTCCAAACAAACACTACATCACGCTCCTCACCGTCGCCGACAGGTTTCTCTGACCCCATTTATGCTGAGGCGCACGTAAAGGTCCACGGTTTTGATATCATGCTTGGTCTGTTCTACTTTCCGCGTCTTAGTCGCGCACACTCATGCGGAGGGTTAACAGACGTCCTTCTGGTTAACCAAACCTCAAACACCCTGCAAAATTTGTGCTTGGATTTCGCGACTCTCGGAGACCTCAAAATTGTAGAGCGGCCCACGGTTTACACTATTGCACCGCACGGCTTCCAGAGTATCAAAGCCACCATCAAGGTCTCATCGACAGAAACGGGGGTGATTTTCGGTAGCATCCTCTGGGAGGGCCCGGATCTGTCTGAGCAGGCTGTCATCTTGAGCGACATCCATGTTGATATAATGGACTACATCAAACCTGCCTTCTGCACGGAGGCACAGGCATGTAGCATTTTCATCACCGTCCGACGTTGGCGCTCAGTGCAGTTTTACTCCCTTATAGTTCCGCAGTATGTGGACCGAGTTCGAATGGGAGAACCGCGTCAATGTGTCGACGACAATGTCGTACGTTCGATTTCACTCACCGTTTATGCTCATTGACACATTTCTCCAGCGATCCACGTGAATATTTGAAGCATATCATGAAGTCGACAAACATGTCCTGCCTTACCCCGAAGGTGCCATGGCCGGTGATTCTGATTTCTTGTCTGCCAATTTGTACGCTCGAAGTCTATTCGGTACGTCTTTTCCTTCTCGTCTTGAATACGCACGCTCATGATCCCTTGAAGGCGAGGATGCACTCGCCAACCTCAGTATTGAACGCTTGGAGTCTGGCTCTATTACTGGCCACGTGCGCATACGCAGCAAGACGCAAGGCATAGCGCTGTCGCTTGGTGACAGGATCACCATTGGTACGAACATGTTCTTTCTGTTATCACCACACTGACCGACTCCCATAACCAGCGCAAAAAGATAACAAGCCTCCTGTGAAGGTTTAGATACGGTACATTATTAATGTGGCTTGCGTGTCGTATCCAATAGAACATTTTCTTAAACTGCTAAGATGGGTGTGAATGGGGCAAGATGTAAAAGTGATGCTGACGGCAGGTATGACAGTTGCAGAAGCGAGGGTGTAAATCACGAAACGTCGATATCCATGTCCGCTTCCGAGGTAGCGACTGTCGTTGACAGACCCGAACGTTTTATTGCGGAACGTTGCGGAGGAGCAGGGGGCACGGCCGCCTCGGGTGCAGCAGAGGCAGAGCGAGACGAAGCCGCCGTCGACACGGCGTCCACCTTGGGTTTGCGCTTCCCCGAGGCGCGGGAACCCGTGGCAGACGCTGAGATGGACAAGGAGGGCAACTTGGGTGCGGACAGCGCTGCCTCTGCCGCAACGGCGAGCTCCGAGTCCTTTTCGCCGACCCAGGCACGGGCGAACCAGCGGCCGCCAGCGACGCCGCGTACCTCGCGATGCGCGAGCCGCCAGTGGCGTGGCTTGGTCTTGGTACGGTCGAGGGATACGACGGGCGCGTAGCCG
The DNA here is from genome assembly GCA_015025155.1 of Lactarius quietus. Taxonomy (NCBI): domain Eukaryota; kingdom Fungi; phylum Basidiomycota; class Agaricomycetes; order Russulales; family Russulaceae; genus Lactarius; species Lactarius quietus. The sequence continues at coordinate 3,932 of WITN01001512.1, read as the reverse complement.
GTGCTAATCTTCGGCGGTGGCTGCACCTGGAACGGCTTCGTCGGGAGCGGGTAGCGCGGGTGCGGGATGCCATCGAGGTCTTCCAGAGTCACGGTGCTGTGCTCGGGCGCTGGTACCACAGAAACGGACGCGGCGTCCGAGGGAGCTGGGGCTTCAGGCTCAGGCGTGCGCGCGTCTACAGGTGCGGGCGAGGAAGGCACCGTGCCAGCGTGACCTGTTATGTGTGAGGGAGAGAGAATATACACGCATCGGATGTTGGGTCACACCTTCGCTAAAATCGGCAGCTGCGTCGCTCGGTGGCGGTATGGCGGCTGTGGCTGCAGCTGTCTTTGGTGGTCTACCAACCGAGTGTGATGAATCGACGCTGAGAAATGAGAGAGTACCGCTTACTTTGTTGGGGCCGATTTGCGCGGCGCGCGTTGTGCGGCCGTGGTCCCCTTCGGGACGGCCTTCTTCTTAGAGGCAGCGGCTGGGGGTACGGAAGCCGCCTGCGGAACCTCAGGCGATGGGTCGAGGGTCGGTGCGTCCTGAACGACGTCTTTCGGAGGACTGGTTTGCGGTTCGGTGGGGGCTTGTGACGGTGGTGTGGGTGCGTTAGGGGCGCTGGGGCGGGCCTTGCGCTTCGCCTGTGAGGATTTGGTCTTGGCTGCTGGACGCTTTGTGCCGGCCTTGGCGGGCACGGCCCCAGAAGCGGAAGCGGCGTGGGCGGAAGCGTCGTCTTGGTCGTCGATGAGCTGGTCCTCCTCTTCGTCCTCCTCGGGCTCGTCCTCCTCTGCTTCTTCGCCAATACCTGCCTCCTCCCCTGTCTCGCCATTAAACGTGATAAATTTCGTACCCATTCTCGCTTCATTTACGAGGAGCTTGACACGGAACTTGCTTGTGCGAGCCGGAGAGGCGTTGGAGGGAGGGCTCTCGCCGTCGTCGTGGAGAGTAGATATTTGGGGAGCATCCATGTCTGTATCGTTGTCCGGCTGTTGTGAAGGTGGTTGATTGTCACTCGCCGGGGGGTCGTAAGTGATCCAAGGGGACGCGCGGAACATGCTTTGATTGTTTCGATTTCTCTCGCAACTGCTTCACTTTATGACAATGTCCGCTACAGTCGGTCCGGTTTATCCGTGTGTAGATACTAATAACAACATACAAAACGAGGAGCATGAACGAAAGGCGAGCAAAGCGACCACAGAACCAGCAAGATAAAATAAAATAATAAATGGGGTAGTAAAATCATCGCCCTCGCCCAGGAGTGCTCGGCCTTCGCGGTGTGCGCGGCGTCGGGGGCGCCACGACCGTGATTCGCCGCTCGCTCGCTGGTGCGTCCTGCGCACGCTGTACCTCACGCGCCGCGCGACTGGCCGCGACGCTGACCTGATTCGCCGGACGCGCCGCCTCGACATGTGCAAGGGCACGGAACACGTCGCGCGCTTCTGACGGGTCTGCGGGCCGCCGCGGGAGGGACGTCGACGTCGGCGCAGGTTGTGTTGGTGGTGCGGCGGTGCGCCGCGTACGCGCGTGGAGGAGTTGGGAGAGATGGGAGAACCGTCGATCTAGATCTGATTCTGCGGCATTTGTTATTTGGACGGCGGTGTTGACGAGCGCGTGGAGCTCATCGGTCTGCAGGTACGAGTGATTAGATAGTACATACTCGAAGATTGGGAACGCACCTTGTAGAGGAGCTCGCTCCATCGGTGGCTGTGAAGATTGTGTCCGCCAGTAGCGTCCTTCGCTAATACGCGACGCGCGAGGTTGACTGCGTCGTGGAACTCTTCAGGCAAGTCTGATACATCCAAGTTGTCTTCTGGGTTGGCACGCTGCTTGCCCTTGGCCTTTTGCCGCTGCTCCGGCTCTCTCATAACCGACTCCTGGTAAGCGTTGTAGAATTGCCCGACGGCAGTCCACGCGGCATCCTCAGCATTTGCCCTAACGTTCAATGAGATTCAGCGTATCGCAGCGGGATTAGAAACGTACAATCGGATTTGGTCTTTGAAAAGTCTCGTCCGCGCGCGATTGTTTACGTTTTGCTCATTTGGGAGCACTTCCACACCCAGATTCGCAGCCGACCCTGGCTGATCATCCCTCGCAGCGTTCAAATCGATCTTCCGCTCCGCCAATCGGAGTAACAAGTTGTCCTTCAGGTCTTGGAATAAGGGTGAACCTTTCTCGGGTAGTCGTGGCGTGGGCAAGGATGCTCGTGCCGCGCAGAATGATATTAGTTGTCGCGCGCGGTCGGGTTCAGGAAGCTCGGAGTCGATGTGTTTATAAAGGCTCGTGTCGTTCACCGAGGAGTGAGGTTGTGCTGGGAAAAATATCAGGAGATGCACGACCGGGAAATGTTGTAGTACGCACTGATCACCCCAGTCCTTTCAAAACTATTGCTCAAACGTTTGCCGCGTGAGGTCATTGAAGCCCGACGAGGTGTGCGGGAGCCCTCGCCACGCATGGCGCGGTTCTGCTCGATTTGGGGGGTCTCGCGTGGTGCGAGTGGAAGGAATGCGTCGCTGCCAGGGTCGCGCGAGGGGTGTGTGGTGCGTCGAAGTGCCTCAGTTTCAATCTGCATGCGTCGCACATCCGCCTCCACCATACCGTCTTCGTCCGGGGACTTGTGCTTTCCCTTCTTAATGGGTGCCTCGCGGACCTTCTTGTTGGGTGGTTGTGGGAGTGCATTGCTGTTGGACGAGGCTGGGGGTTGAGAGCCACGGATTATGATTAAACCGCTCCGCTGCTCTTCGCCATTAAGAACTGAGAAACGGGTTAGCAATAAGAGGCTACATAGGCCAAATACGTACGTTTGCGTTTGTTCGATGTAGACATCTGCTTCCTCGACTTTCAATAAAGCCAATGTCGAGAAGATAGTAGGACTCACGTCGTTGCGTGGACGCTTAGATTTCGACGCGTCGTTGGTGCTTGAGGTGTTGTCGTCCGAGGCCTTGCGTTTGCCAGAAGCCTCGGTAGTGATGTCCATGGTCGAACGTCGCATGTGACGAGCGCTATGGGCGGGATGGCGTCGGGTATCGGGTGTCGGGCGTCGTTTTCCCGCGCGCGTTGTGGTCCAGCCAAATCTCAAGTCTGAGTTTCAATCGCGTTCCCACGCAACAATTCAACAACAAAACGTACTATCCTATTACACCTTGTGCTCGGAAATCGATAATCTTTTTTTGTATCTTCAACAACTCAACGTAGCTACTTCAAATTGTACATAGTAACAGAAAAATATACATCAGATGTCATAGTATTTTTATTTCCCTGGCTTCTGTGGTCTTTCGAAAGGCAGTCGACATTCAAAATTGTATCACCTCTTGCACGCTTTTGTCACGCTGATTAAGCGTTGGCATTTCGGCATTTGTGGCGACTGTCTGCACATGTCGAAGTCAAAACACGGAAAGCTTCATGCTGTGCCGAGATGCCGGCCATGACCAAAAGAGGAACGCGAAATCAGTCACACTCAAGGTCACTTTTGGTGAGTTTTAGTTCTGCAGCTCGATCGCTGTAGAATACTGACTCTAAAATTGAGATACATAGTAATTTACAACCGTTCTATAGAATCTGCCAAAAACATTTGTGTGGAAGTACTGCGGTTATCGGGGTCTGGGGGTGAGGATGCCTGTGTAAGGCCAATACATCGGAATTATGATTTTTTTGTAGTCGTTGATTTGGACCGATTTCCCTTTTTATATATGATCTCATACCCATGGAACCTACACTATTTACTGTTTTTTATTTGAGAAGAATAGCTACGGAGAAAGTACTAAAATCTTCGAATCTTCAAATGTGTGCACAAGGTGTAACACGTGCACAAGGTGAAATAGGATAGTACTAATACACGAAAAATCAAGTTTCCTACTCAACTAGGCGTCAACCTTATCAGCTTAGACCTTTCTGGCATCAGGCAAGGCATTAAATTGATGGCGCTGGAAGTAACGGCGGAAGCTCCAGAA
>WITN01001511.1:0-16768 GCA_015025155.1 Lactarius quietus | reverse complement strand
CTTTCGTGGATTAGGTCAAAAATGTGTCGTAGATGCTTCTGGAATGAGGTCTTCTTCCTCGTCTGTGGTTCTCTTGTCTTTGGAGTTGTACTTTGACTCATTCACTAATGGCGGGGTAATCTAGTGACAGTCCAACCGTCTTCGTTCCACTGGTAGTGGATCTTGTAGGCGGGTTGCAAGATGGCCTTATCTGGCTGGTTTCGCCTGACTTGTCGGCGGATCCAATGGTATTCTTCGTAAATACCAAAGTAGGTGACCGTGGTTTTGCTCCTCCAAAGGTAGTTCTGGAAGTTGAGGATACTTGACGTGAATTCTCGAATGTGGCTCAAAGGGTGGTGAACGTCTAGGGAAATTTGGTGTGGTCGTACTGCAATCTGCAGTGTTCTTTGAATGCTTGGAGTTCCCTTGGTCTTCTGGTAGGTAGGTGCTCCGCTACGTAGACAGATTCCGGGTAATGGCAGTGTAACTGTACTGTCTCTGTTCGGAGGTAGTTGGCTTCTTCACTACTGGTGGAGTGTTGCCTGGCAATGGGGTTTACTGGGCGTGGAACTGGGGGTCCTCTGATGGATGGGTACACTGGTTCAGACGGACCAGCTTGGTTAATTCTAGGGACAGCTGGGACTTGGGATGGTGAATCAAGGCGGAGGTCTTCTACGTGTATGGAAGGGTGTTCCACACGTGTTCTGTGGGTTCGTCTTCTATGGGCTGTTGGATGAGCTGGCGCTGTTGATTGTTCTGGGAGCGCTGCTGAATGTTCTGAGACGCCAGATTGATAGCCCAATCGACTATACTTTCTCCGATGTTTTCCAGCTTGGTTCTGAACAAGAAATCTACTCTTTATTGTGTAAAGGGTAGATAGGCGTTGCCTGGGGCCCACAATACTACACTAGGTGGAGTAGGTGGGGTATCTGGTCTGTATCCACAGTCACACACTTCTTTAGCACACCAACACCTTCTAGGTCCGTTCCAAAGGTTAGGTTCTCCCCAACCGTCAACAGACTCAGTTGATATGCTAGTGGGACTGCTAGGTGGCAGTGGAGTTTCAACAAGAGGAGGGGGTGCTCGCGCTTCAGCGAACTCGAGGATTTCGGGGTCGTCAGGGGTGTCTGGAGGGAGGTGATACACTTGAGGGTCGATGAGGCGGTGGTCCGGGTTTTCAAGGGTGGTTTCCCAGTTGGGAGAGTCCCACTTGTAAGTGAACTCTTTACCTTCGACTATGGCAAGGTGGAACTCTGTTCCTCTGGTGACAAGACGGATCTCTTGCCAGGTGACTTGGACTTGATCGTAGTTGAGGGAGAAGCGCTCTAGATACCTGACACGCTCTCCTGCTCTGATGCGTCGGATGAGTTCTTGCCTCTGAGGGGCAACGTGGATGAACCAAAAGTGATCGTCTTTGGTCCACAGGAGGATGGACTCGGCTGGGGAATTATTAACAGTGGTGGCTTCGGATAGATGCCAATACAGGAGTTGTTCTTGGGCGGCTTCAGCAATTCTTGCTAAGTCGATGTTCTGGAAATCTTCGTAGTCCCACTGGTAGGTTACTTTACCAAAGGGCAGGAGGTCTCGGAGTTTGTTCAAGATAATTGGAGGGTCACTCCAACAGTCAATGATATCACACTGACTGGCGTCGAACAAGGATGTCTCAGGGTAATAAGTCCTGAGCTGGAGGAGACGGTGAGTTTCAAAGAAGTTGTGGGCTCTTCGGAGTCTTTCTCCTTCTTGAAGGCGAACTGGGAATATGGACACTGGATGCGAACCCCGATGTATTGAACAAGAAGTGACAACAATTGTACTACCACTTACTAATTAAAGTAAATGGCTACAATGGGGTGTTATCACTGTACGTGGAGATGAAGTTAAAGGGGTCCGCGGGATGCGGGGCGTGAAACAGTAGGATAATAAGTGAGGGCGGGTCCTCACTGTGTCGTCGAAGTGGTACCCTGGTACACTGCGTAGACGTTTTGTTCAAAAAATCCTAGGTGACCGTACGTAGTCACCACTCTCCCGTCCAAGAAATCGTGAACCTCAAGGATAACAAGCGTATATACGTACGCTTCCCGAATGAGGTTGTTCAGGGATCTGAACGCGTCTCGAATACCGTCCCTGAAACAGTATTTGATGGATCCGAGGGGGAGGTCTTCACTGGGGAGATCTAGGACTGCTTTACAGCAGACGTAGATGGGTTGGATGCCAAGGGTAATGGCAAGGTCACGGTGGCGGGGGTAGATGGTCAAAAAATGAGGGGACGTGAAACGAAAGGGAGTACACCAGTAAAAACGGGGGGGGAGTCGCACAGGGCCTCAGCTGTGCGAATACTGTGGATGGAGAACTGGTGGAACTCCGAGATTTGCTGCCACTCCTCTCCTCGAGGGGTGTGGACGGCAAGGTATTGGTGGGGGTGCTCTCCTCTAATTGGAGACAGGATGGGGGGCGGTTGACGGGGGCAGGGACAGGTGTGGGGGGATGGTTTTCTTGGTCCTCTTCTACTGGTGCAGGAGATGCACGCTGTTCCGAGTAGAAGGCAACACGAAGCTCTGCAGCTTCGTAGTCGATGGGGGAGTCTGGGGTCAGTGGGCGAGGAGGGGGCGTCAAGGGATGGAGGGCTGGGGTTGGGATACGAAAAACAGGGGACGATGCTGGGGAGGGACTGGGGAGACCAACCTTAACGAAGGTGGTGTCCGGGGCAAGGGGGCTGGGGAAGGATAACGAAGCTCGGGGGTTGGAGTCCGAGTTACTGGCAATGAGAGGGCGGGGGAACCTTGGGGTGAGGCAACTTGCTCGACGGCCAGAGGAATCTCTGGTGGTGACAGAAGAACGGGGGGAATGGGAGAACTTGCCCTAAAGGGGACAACGGGAGACGAGGTGGCGATGACGGGGGCAAGGGAACACTTGGAAGCCGACGGAAACGGCGAGGGGGGGAATCGTCAATGTTACGGAAGGAGCCTGAATCAGCGTCCCACGCTCCAAACTCGGAGTAATCGTAGTCAGACACTGAGAAGGTTCGTGGTTAGCAAGCTAAGACTGTCCAAGTGTGATGAGTGTCTCACTGTTTATACGCAACAGAGAGACCAAGGATCACAAGGAACAGGGTGGCTAACGTCGAACCAACAAGGAGATAGACAAGGGACAAGGAACAATGGATCACGAGTATCAAGACAAGGATGAGGAACAACCCAATGGTGGGAAGCTGCTCTGAAGACAGGAAGATACAAGTGGGATGTCGCAAGTGGACAGTCTGAGGGACTGTCTGTTACATTGCTCCAGCTTATATACCTGAATACATGGTCTGTGCGTACTTTAGGGGAGGCCCAACTCCGCTCCACGGGTGGGCCCACGGAATACTCTAGAAGTGTTCTAAAGATAGCATGGAATGTGCTGGAAGGTTTCTAAGTATATCGTCCAATGGCATTAATCCCTGACAAGCTCCGCTCGTCAGGTGATTGATCAACAATCTTCGTTTACCGATCAACGGACTTTGTTTATCAATCAACGATCTTTTGTTGATTGATCAACAAACAAGTCATGTGAGGTCATCTGACCTTTCGCTTGGTAAGTCCCGGTTCCGGACCGGGTCTTTCTCGAATAGGAAGGAAAGGATTATCCAATCCTTTCACGCGCGTCGTCTTGGCTAGTTCCACTAGTCCATTACTTCGTATTCCTGAGTTTGTGCGCGCGTTCCCTTGCGCATTTCTGGGTATTCCGGATAAGTCACGGACCGAGGCATAGGTTCGTGACAAAAGCCATCAACAATGCCTCCAAAGACTCACAGGAAAGCTCTTTAGATCATGCTGCCTCAGTGCCCTCTTGTTCATCAACTGGCCAAGTTTGGCGTATTCATTCCCATGTGCCAGTGAGTTCCAATTTCTAACTCTACTAAGGTAGGTCTCAATAGGAACCCGCACCCCATGATGTAAGCATTTCTTAGTTTTTTTCATCCCCCCTCTTCTCACACACTCATCACAAATGTCAAAATGTAAACAGACAGTATTAATGGGAGTAAGATTTACTTCCAATCTGTCTTTTTAATTTTGAAAAATATTTTCATTAGAGTGAGAAGAGGCACAAATAAGTTGTTTTCATTAAAACACCATATTTTGACATTTAACTTCAATTAAAGCCAACTTGTAAAAGTTGAATGAAAGCAGTGGCTTCATCACGTGATGTAAAAAATCATGTGCACATCTTTTAGTCATCTAACAAATTCTAAATATGGTTAGTGCTCATATTGCTCACACTTGGATGCTGTCACTTTTATTTTTATTTTTTTATAATCAATTTATGTGTGCCTTAAGGTACAGAACCTTTACATAGCACATTACCTACAAAAACTACTGCAGAAATATATCACTGTGGCTTGATTCCACCTCAGTAAAAACAAAACTCCCCCGGCCCATATGACCGGCATTGTGTGGTGCCAAGCGTTGGACTTGATATGGTGCATGGCGGAATTGGTGGGTGGTCGGTTGGATTGCATATACGTCGCACTGTCAGTGCGGTGTTCTTGTTGGTCTGTCTCTTCCCTTCCCCCCTCCAGACTTCTGCCTGCCATCATTGTCCTTCATGTTCTTGGAGGTTTCTGGCCCTTCATCGCAAGGAGTGTCAGTGTCTTCGATAGCCTTTTTGAAGATGGCTGAGAGTAGTGCATGGTCCCCAGCTTCAGTAGTGGTGAGTATGGGAGTAATGTTGGCATGTTCAGGATGTGACGTTGAAGTTGTGGGTCATTGTTTCCACTTTCTGAGGGTGGCACAATGACCAAATATGTAAAATACCCGCTTGGTCAGCAGGTCACGTGCTAGGGAGCCATCCGGGTCTTCAAATGCCACTACGAGCAAGGATATGGCACCTTCTGGGTATGAGTTGGGATCGCAGACCCAGCTGGGTTTCTGGGTGATGTTGAGGGTGGCATATGAGGGGTTGTCCGAGACGAGTGCAGCATGACACTCGTCCAGCGTCCTGGCTCCGTTTTCTGTGGTGACTCCAGTTGGGATGCTGTTGATAAGGATTTTAGACCATTTTACGTTTGGTCAAATGATGGGAGGGGGAAGGGGGTATGTGTCTGAAAGGTAATGACTGATTGTGGAGGAAGCTTGTTGTAGGTGGTGAGCTGAGGTGGTGGGGCCCCCAGTAAGGATCATGTTGTCCCTCGCAGTCCATCTTGCAGCAGATATGTGGACTTGATCATTACCTGAGGCTTCCAAAGCTCCATTGATCCCAGTGCATAGGTTAGCCGGTGAGGGCCTTCCCTTGTTCCAGGTAAGGTTGTGAAGGCTGACCACAATGCTGGGGCATGGTGGTAGTGCGGCAGCACTTGCAAATGTGGGAGTGGGGATCTTGCCCTTAGCCCTAGTGTTGGGTGCAGAGGGGGCGCTTTCTGTATTTTTGTTGGTAGGGGGTTTACCAGCCTTAGCACCAGGTAGAATCACTTTCTGGAGTGCTGCAAGGGTGTACTTGATGGACTTGACGTCCTCTAGCAGGCTAGGTAGTGGCAATTCGGAGGGGGAAGGAGCTTGGGCTGCTCCCTGAAGTTTGGCAATGGTTGGGCTGGTGAGGAACGTGTCAATAAGTTTCTGTATAGGTTCCCTTGATTCGGGGTTTGAGGATATAATCTCCTCTATTGCCCTAGTCGCAGTAGCAAATACCTCAGCCAGATGCTGAGTGGTGGAGGGTAGGGTAGGGGGTTTCGGTTTAGGTGGCATGGTGGTGGTAAGAGAGAAAGGAGTCCCCCCTGGATGCTGTCACTCTCTACTGCCATCATATTTCTGACCACACTTCAACTGCTGAAGATGTCACCAAATCCTATATCATTATATCAGTTTACTGTTACATATAGCTACAGCTTGGGGGTCCAGTAAACAGAGAATTTTGCCCTGGATTTCAGAGTTAGCAGTGCCAAGTACAGCCCTTCTTTGCCTCTCTCAACATTTAGCACTGCTCTGCACTCTTAGAAATTCAAAATAGAGGTATACCTATACCTAAGGAACACCCATGCAATGTTTTATTCTATGCAGAGGTCAGCACGACCAACTGCAAGACTCCACACTTCCCTCAATCCAAGACAAGGGGCTTTTTTTTGTTCACATCTCCGCTTGTGGCAGCTTATGTAATGATTACATAACCAAACCCTAGGGTTTAGAGGGGTGTGGGTTCCTAATGAGACCTACCTTAATGACAATGTATCTTACTGTCTTACTTCTTCAAGGCCAAAGTTGTCAGTGATGTCCCCCCAGACCCACAGGAAGGCACTTATGCTCCTGTTGCCCCAGTACCCTCTTGTCAATTGACCAGCTGGGGTCAGCATGTTCATTCCTGTGTACAAGTGAGTTTTTATATATTACACTCATGGTTTTATCTGACAATTAGTTCCACTATCAAGGCTTTTGCAAATGACAGCAGCAGTGAAGAAGAATTTAAAATTCCAGATTTTTCCGACATCAATAGTGACAGTCCATGTGTTGAGTCAACACCTGATCACTCAGGAGGAATTCTCACTTCACAATCCAACACTCTTGGCACAGAAACCTCTGACACTGGACCTTTGCTCAGCAATATGGACATCTTTTTTGAGCAATTTTTGAATGAGGATGGTGTGAGGATGAGATGATGCAAGGTGTGTTTGTAAGCCATATTGTTTTCATCTCACCTCCTTGATCTTGACAAAGTGACAGGGAGGATGGCCTTAGCAAAGACAATGCACGTTGCTATGGCCTGAGCACAGGTACTAGTAACCTTTGCAAACATCTGGTCGGAAAGCATCATGCCACATATATGGACACTGCCAAGATGCACAGATGGAAGATTACTATGGATGCGCAAGATAAGGCAGCTGTGCAGGACGGCTCACCTGAGCTTCCAGAGTACAGTTATGATGTCTTTGTTCAATACTGTTACGGTCATTGCAACCCGAGCCTGACTTAGGCAATACACGCGATGGCAATAGAACGTGACTTAGCAACACGCGTCAACACACATAGGTGTGACTGGATCCAAGGATGCTTGAAAGTGCCTTCCTAAGAGAGCTAGTGCGAGGCGGGTTTCGGAGAGATAGAACCCAACTAGATTCAAAGATGGTACAAGAGAGTCAAGCTGTCGACCACATCAGTCGACAGCTACCTTATAACCGATTCTTGACTGTATGCCTTTGTCAGCGATACAGTCACTACTACTAATGCTAGGTAATCATCCACTAATACTATCAGTCATCATCAGTCATCGTATAGTTGTACATGAGTAAGAAACGTCCGTCCTTTAGTAAGATTTGGGAGCGACTCATCATCCCACTTACGCTGATCAGTCCCGCCAAATTGTAACATCACCCCCTTTACAAGGGTGAGCGTCCACGCTCCACCACCCAATTAGTCACCGTGGTTAGTCTGACATCCGTTTCATGTTCGTCCCACACCCTTCTAAGCACATGTGCGTGACCCAACCGCTGTGCCGAGTGCATGGCCCTGTTGATATGGACGAAAATATCGTCCTCCAACTTCTTGATGGCCTGTTCGAGCTCTGCTACGACTTCCATGGACGTGCGGTAGCGCCTCACTTCGGCCTGGAGGGAGATATCCCCCAGCCTTGCGAGGGCTTCGTCTACCTGTCGCTTTCCACAGAAGTCAGTGTGGAAGTAGCCAAGCTCTTCTCGGGTGTACTCAGCTGCAGGGCCCATGTCTCGGCATGGTTCGGCATGAATGTCTGCACGGTAGATGGGCGAGTACCTCCCCATCGTTCCAAACACCTCTGGGTTGTCGAGCATGTGGACCCTTACGTACTTGGCAGGGATTTGGCAGCCGTCGTGCTCGATGACCATCAGGACCCAGTTCATTCCATTGTTGAGAATGAATCCGCCGCAGGTAGGTGATATGGAATGGAGAGGGCGCCCCGTCGCATACGTTCGGCGCATAGCGAGGGGCGATGGGTCGCGTTCGTCCCTATAGGGGGGTAGACCGCGTGCTTCGTATCCCTGTTCCGCCATTGGTCCGTAGATAACAGCAATTGGAGGTGGTCGGCGCGCGTCATCGTGGGTTTCTCCGGTAATGGTGCGAACTTGGTGAGGTATAGGCACGGGAGCGCAGTGACAGTAGTTGGGGGGGTTGTTGCACTGGATGCAGACAACCCGGGTGGCGTGGTATGATTCATCACTGTCGTCATCTTCATCTTTGCTGTCTTCATCAACGACAGTGGTGGCGAGCGAGGTGACAGAGGGGTTGACTGCCATGGGGGTGAGTGAGGTGGTGGACTGGTTGATACTTCTCTCGTTAGCAACCGTATCCACATCCTCCTCTCCGCTGCCATCCTCTTCACTATCTGATCTGTCCTCCATGCTGACATCACCTCCTTCAAGAGGCCGTACTCCCTCCTCATCTTCTTCCACTCTGCTGCTTGCAGGAGTGGGGAATCAACGGCAAGCCTCGGCCAGGTCTCAGGCAGCTTGATCTTGTTCGGCAGCGGTTCTGATGTGCTCGATGGCTGAGCAGAATTGATCGTTGATGTTGTTGTTGTCATCATAGGTGACGAGGGTGTCGACGTGGGGGATGGCGATTTCGTCAAGGCTGATAATGGTGAGAGGGACATTGGACATTTTGTGAAGAGGTAAGGAAGGTGATGGTATAAATGGTCCTGTCAGGGCTGCTTTTATGTGAGTTTCAGCCCTCGGGTTTAGTCGTGCGAACTTCCTTATCTCGTCCTCTGCGTGAACGTCCTCCCACGGGACCCACTGGTTTTCCGAATCTGCGTAACCCTTCCATTTGATAAGATATTGGAGTTTGCGCCCTCATCCGTGCCTCCTGGAGCCTATCACCTTTTCGACTTCATATTCTTCCACGCCGTCCACTAGTTCGGGAGGTGGGTGCAAGTAATTTGCACCATGTACGAGTGTTTCTTTGTAAGGCGTAAGCAGATCCATGTGAAACACGTCATGGATCTTCCATTGCGGGGGTAGTTTGAGCCGATAATTCACAGGGGACATCACCTGTACCACTTCGAATGGCCCCTGTCTCCTGGGCGCAAGTTTGGCGGCAGGTTGATTTGTTCGTAGATTGCGTCCGTCTAGCCATACTTGGTCCCCAATGGCATATCTGGGCGCTTCCCGATGTTTGACCCATGACTTCTGGGCCTTGATCATGTTTTCCTGCACACTCCGACGGGCTTCCTTTAGTTGTTCTAACCTTGTTGACACACTGGGCAAGCTGATTGTACCTGGCGCCCACTTATCTCTTGGATGATACCCCATTAGTGTGAAAAACAGGGTTTGTTTAGTGGTGCTGCTTATCGTATTGTTATGGGCAAATTCTGCCAGGGGTAGTTGTGCTGCCCAGTTATCTTGCTTCTCGTTTGCCCAGAGTCGCAGGTATTGTTCCAACCACTGGTTAGTACGTTCTGATTGTCCGTCTGTTCTCAGGTGGTAAGCGGTTGATATGTTTTGCTGTATTTGGAGGACTCAGCATAGTTCTCTCATGAACTTTGCCGCGAAATGAGGGTCCTGGTTGCTGATTATCTTGTTTGGAAGGCCGAATCATGGGAGTACTTTCTGGGTGTATAACATTGCAGTGTCTTCCCCTGACATCAATTCTTTGCAGGGTAGGAAGATGGACACTTTTGAGCAATCATGATCTGTGATTGTCAGAATCGAATCGTATCCATCCGATGGGGGTAACTTAGTTATAAAGTCCACTGCAATGACTTCGAACGGTGCGGCTTCCGCTTGTGGATAGATTGGTTCAAGTGGTGCCTTAGTGGGTCTGTTATTGACTTTATGCCATTGACATTCCGCGAATCCCTTCACATAGTTGATAACGTCTGTTTTCATTTTTGGCCACCAGTAATGGCGAGCTAGTAGCTCTTGTGTCTTTGCTATTCCTGGGTGACTGGCCGTTAACATGTTGTGGTGTTGTTTGATGACTTCCCTTAGATCCTCGTGTCTCTTTGCAGTGATCACCTCTTTCCCGTTTTTGAACCAGACACCTTCAATCTTTTTGAGTTCATGGGGGCTGACCCACGCGTTGATCAGTGCCTCGTCTTGTTTGAAGGGCGTCGACTCTTCTCCTGTGGTCGTTCATATGAAGATCTCGTTTGGGAGGACAGTGACTCGATCATTGTCCCTTTCTCCAGTATTATAGTCGGGTCGTCGAGACAACGTGTCAGCCCGACCATTGGCTCTTCCTTTGAGATGGTGTATCTCGATGTTGTACTCTTCTAGTTCTAGTACTTCTCAAGCTACTCTTCGACTGATCTTCTGTGGGTCTCGCCAGTATTGGAGGTTCATATGATCTGAAAACACCCTGACCTTATGTGGTGACCCCACCAACAGGTATCTCCAATTTTGGAGTGCTTTCACGATGGCTAGCAACTCCAGGTTGTATATGTCGTAGTTTCGCTCAGCTTCGTTGAGAGTAGCTGAGTAGAACACTACTGGGTGTTTCTTTCCATCTGATCCCTTTTGTGTGAGGACCGCTCCAACGGCGAATCCCGACGCGTCTACTTCAAGATCATATTGTTCCTTCGGGTTTGGGTGGATGAGAATCGGGTTACTCGTGATGCGGTTCTTGAGTGCGTTGAAAGCTTGTTGTTGGGTTGATCCCCAATGCCATTCGACGTCCTTTCTTGTTAGTTCATTCATCGGTTTTGCGATGTTAGCGAATCCTTGGATAAAGGGACGGTAAAAATTACAAAAACCGAGAAAACTGCACACATCCTTGACTTTTGTGGGTGTTGGCCAAGTTCGGACACCCTCGACCTTTGCCGGGTCCATGTGTGTCATCCCCTTTCCAAGGATTACCCCCAGGTAATCAATAGAGGGAACGTGAAAGGTGCATTTGGCCAACTTGAAGAAAAGGTCATGGTTTGCCGCAACACTTAGTACAGCCGCGACTGCTTTGGTGTGCGCGTCAGTGGTAAGCTGAGTGGAGCCACAATCATCCGTGGTGACTGCGATATCGTCCATGTAAATGCAGATATGCATCCCTTCTGCTTTGAATTCTTCAATAGTCGATCAGTAGATATCATTCATGAAGGCTTGGAAGGTCGCTGGTGAGTTGCAGAGTCCAAAATACATGACTGTGGGTTCGAAAAGACCTCTTCGCATTTTGAATGCGGCTTTATGCTTGTCTCCTTCCTTGATGCGTATGTTGTTATACCCTTGTCGTACGTCGAATTTTGAGAATAGCACTGCGCTCCCAAGGTCCTGCATCAAGTCTGATATTAGTGGGAGGGGATACTGGTTTCACACCGTCCACCTGTTTATGGCGCGATAGTCTTGTACCGGGCATAATTTCCCATCCTTCTTTTTGATGAAAAAGAATGACGATGCGTATGGGGATTGCGAGGGTCGGATGTATCCCTTGTGGAGATGCTCTTGAATGAAGTCGTCTAAGGCTCCTTCTTCGGTGCGTGTCATAGGGTATATTTTGCAGGGGAGAGATGCCAGAGCGTTAGGTTGTAGTGTTATTGCATGGTCACAATTTCTCTGTTCGGGAAGTCTAGTCGACGCTTCTTCATTGAAGACTTTGCGAAATGGTTCATATTGTGGGGGGAGTACAGCTTCCTCTTCTCTTTTGGGTTTGGCTGCTATAGCCTGTTCGACGGCTGGGATTAGTACTCATCTTCCCTGTGTTTCTTCTTGTTCCAGTTGCTCAACGATGTTAATCTTCGTTTGAGTTAGCAATCGAGCCAAAATGTTGTGTTTATCAGTTGCATTGACTGTTTTGATTGTGATTGGGAGGTGTGTTTGATTGATCGACCCTTTCCTCCAATCGAATTTGGGTTCGTAAGCTGCTAACCATGGGTACCCAAATAGTATGTCTTCTTTTCCGATGTTGGTGACAAGGAACCTCATTTCTTTGTTGTTCCCGTTGACATTGATGTGAAAGACTACGTAGCGCGTTATGTGTCCTGCTTGGTTTGTGGTGTCGTTGATGTTGTAGATTCGTTTTGGCTTATCTAACAACCGCGTTTTTATCCCCATTCGTTGGAGGAAGCTATTGCTCACAAAGTTGTCAGTGGCTCCTGAGTCCACTAATGCTTTTAGTTCGGCCTGGTTGTAATGTGTGTGTAGATGAACTGGGATTCGCATAGAACGGTAGCACATAATGTACACAGAGTTACAATGAAGTGCCCTCACCCAGGCCGTCGGGTTCAGGCGTCTGAAAAATCCGTCCCCATCAACTTTTGCAGGATGAGGTCCTTTACATTGTCCCCTTTGCTCGCTACTCCCCTTAGCCAATCTTCGGCTTTGTCTTCGTCGGTCCTTGGTTTCTCCTCGGTACTCCTTATTTGTTGTCATTTGTTTTGTCGTGGCTGGCGACAGTCTCGGCTGATGTGCCCCATTTTATCACAGTTGTAGCAGCAGACTTGACTAAAGTCCGCTCGATTCCCTTGTCGTCTCTGGAGGAATCCTCCTCTCGGTGGGAATGGGGGTCATGGTGTGTTGAGTACGTCTTCTGCTCCTGCAAGTCTTCCTCTGGCTCGATCAGCCGATGTGTCCATTGCATTGGGGTGCAGTAGCGGGGCGAGCAACTTTGCCAGTGCTCCCGATTGGTTTTTGTTAGTAGACCCTTTGAACATGTCTAGGTTTCCTCGCACCGTCTGCATGTGGATCCACTTTTGTTGCCTTTTGAGGGCCGACGCTCTCCAGTCCTCGTAAGTTCTAGGGTCATCATGTTGATACATTGCTTCATAGAGTGTCCTCGGCAGTCCTTTTATAAAATACTTCAGGGTCTGCTTGGCGTTGATATTGTATCCTGCGTATCGAATGAGTTGTTCGAATAGTGCAATGTAGTCATCAATTTTTCCTTCTTTCATTCAAATACCCGCATCCAACTGAGCCTGGGCACGTTCCTTGCTGAGTATGTTGGCGAATTGTCGCTGAAAGGCTTGTAGAATATTGTTCCACAATCTGTTGTCGAACTGGCTGACACCCCTCGATACTTCTCTGACCAGCCATTGGTTGGCGGACATAACCCAGGCGTTAACCAGGTCTCCTTGAATGTAGGTGAGGAATAACATAGCTTTTTGGTATTTATTCCTCATGGCTGAGTGACTTGCATTTACCCCAGCATATATTTCCCATTGAAGGATAAATCCTTCAACCTTTGACCTGTCTCCGTTAAACAAGCTTGGAGGGTTGCCTATGAATTTGTCCGTGGCGTGGCCTCCTTGTGGTTGGCCTCCTCCTCCTTGCGGTAGTCCTCCTGGTGGTCCTCCTCCTCCCATGGGTGGTGGTCCTCCTGGTAGTCCTCCCAAGGGTGGTGGTCCTCCTCCGAGTGGAGGGCCTCCTTGATTGGGTTGGTGTCTGTGTCCTTGTGTTCCCCTATTGATTTGTTCATACGGTTGAGGGGGTGGTTCATTATAATCGAAGTCAAATCCCCCTGGTTGATCGGGTTCATCTGGTCCCATGGCTCGCCGTGCGGCCTGTAGATCTTCTGGATCCATGTTTACAACATGGCCCATTCGTTCATCAATGACTAGTGGAGCTGGTTCTTCGACGTATGTTTGAGTAGCCATCCTAATTGGGTCAGGGATATGTAACATAGCTGTTTGGTTGATGATGGCTTCGACTGTAGGCTCCTCTTCGTGAATGTAAATGGTTTCAGGTTCCTCTTCTATTGATGGAGTATGGACGGGTTCGCTCGTATGGCTGGTGTCCGATCTTGCGGGTGTTTGGTGTTGGAGTTCCAGAGATATAGGTTCCGGGTATGCTTCTTCTGGTTCTCTGTCGATTCTTCCTTGTTCTTCGATTGGTCGTGCTTCCGATAACAGGATGTTGCAATTGAGATCGTCACCAGCTGGTCTGGCTGCTTCAAAGTATTCTTGGGTTCAGTTCCACCTGAGTTCCACCCAGCAACACCTTTCGCGATGAAAGATAATAGGGTGAAATCGTTGGGCGGTAGCTGCCTTTGCATAGTATCTGGTATTGAAGTGTTCTAGTTCTCCACTCCTTCTGTCATCTTG
The DNA here is from genome assembly GCA_015025155.1 of Lactarius quietus. Lineage (NCBI taxonomy): Eukaryota > Fungi > Basidiomycota > Agaricomycetes > Russulales > Russulaceae > Lactarius > Lactarius quietus. Next base: position 2,830 of record WITN01001511.1, on the reverse strand, counting down.
GATTGTCCTCCAATGGACTTGGTTGATGACGTATCTTACGGGGGCGTCTCTTTCCCTTGAGGTGACTTGGAAAGGTTGGAATTCCCAACCATCTTTGGTTGTGATTGGCGCCATGGCGTGTGAAGAGAGCTTGACTCTAATGTTACGGTCGTTGCGACCTGAGCCTGACTTAGGCAATACACGTGATGGCAATAGGACGTGACTTAGCAACATGCGTCAACACACGTAGGTGTGACTGGATCCAAGGACGCTTGAAAGCGCCTTCCTAAGAGAGCTAGTGCAAGGCGGGTTTCGGAGAGATAGAACCCGACTAGATTCAAAGATGGTACAAGAGAGTCAAGCTGTCGACCACATCAGTCGACAGCTACCTTATAACCGATTCTTGACTGTACGCCTTTGTCAGCGATACAGTCACTACTACTAATGCTAGGTAATCGTCCACTAATACTATCAGTCATCATCAGTCATCGTATAGTTGTACATGAGTAAGAAACGTCCATCCTTTAGTAAGATTTGGGAGCGACTCGTCATCCCACTTACACTGATCAGTCCCGCCGAATCGTAACAAATACCTTGTTCATTTCATCACCACAGATGACCAGGTGAGCGCTGCCCAACCTGACATGACAGTGACATCACAAGCTTACCCTTTCGAACTCAGTCACTTCGCGTGGTAGAATGCCCTGAATTTTGTGATATCTGCTGGCTCCTCTGACCCAGCCTTGAACGCACCCCACATCGCGACACCATACAAGAACAAGTTACCATTTAATGGGAAAAAGCCTTCACAGAGTTGTGTGATGAGCTCACTGTAAGTCAGTTCCAAGTGTGACAAAGTTGTACTAACCATTGAAAGAGGAATTGTGTGATTGCATAAGTTTTACCACAGATATCTGGTCAAGTGCAACCCTATTGCCTTATCTTGCCATAACTGTGCACTGGATATCTCCAGATGCTAACAATAATCTCTCTCTGAAAGCCACCTTAATTGGTTTTCACCACCTCACGAAGGGACATACAGGCAAGAACATCGCCGAGGCCCTGTTGTATCTTGTTGATTGCATAAATCTTACACTCAAGGTATGAAATCTGTCAAGACAAAGGGCCTTACTGAAAACCACAGATGGGCCATTTCACTCTGGACAATGCTTTGACTAATGTGGCTGCTATGAAAGAGTTGCAGGCATTACTCGTCAATTGTGACATCATTTTCGATCACCTCAATAATCGTGTCATGTGCTTCCCACACATCATCAACATCTGCACTGCCCACATTGTCGCCACAAGTACTCAAGTCAGCAAGAAGTTTCTGGATAGCAATGGTATGGATGGTGATGACAACAACGATTCTCTCTCTCCTTGTCAGTGAACAAGGCCTCAACTTGATGAGGTGTTCATCGCATTGCAGCCACTGGAACATCAGGCATGGCTTAAGAGTCTGAGCTGTGATCCCATCAAACTTGTTTTGGATATCGTCTGCCACATCCATGCATCAGATGCCAGAAAGTAAGTATTCGCCAAGATTGTCCAGCTCTGTACCTGTCATGAACCTATACCTTGGCCCATGACAAACCCATGAGCCTCAAGAGTGTGCAAGGGAGTGCACACACAAAACCTGGGAAGCAGAGTGTTGGCCTAGTAGAACTAGCCAAGACAACACACGTGAAAGGATTGGATAATCCTCACCTTCCTATTCAAGAAAGGTTCAGTCTGGAACCGGGACTTACCAAGCAAAGGATGACTGAGTAAGTCACTAGATAAGTGGAGCTTATCAAGAGACTTGTTATTGGACAGTATATTTGGAACCCTTCTGGCATGTTCCACAAACCCCTGATAAGTGGAGCTTAACAGGGATTAATGCCATTGGGTAATATTCTTAGAAACCTTCCAGGACGTTCCATGCTATCTTTAGAGTCCTTCTAGAGTATTCCATGGGCCCACCCATGGATCGGAATTGGGCCTCCCCTAAAGTATGCACAGACTGTGATGAGTGTCTCACTGTTTATACACAACAGAGAGACCAAGGATCACAAGGAACAGGGTGGCTAACGTCGAACCAACAAGGGAATAGAACAGGGAGAGAAGACAATGGACCACAAGTAGCAGGACAAGGATGAGGAACAACCCAATGATGGGAAGCTGCTCTGTAGACAGGAAGGTACAAGTGGGGATGTCACAAGTGGACAGTCTGAGGGACTGTCTGTTACATTGCTCCAGCTTATATACCTGAATACATGGTCTGTGCATACTTTAGGGGAGGCCCAACTCCAATCCATGGGTGGACCCATGGAATACTCTAGAAGAGTTCTAAAGATAGCATGGAATGTGCTGGAAGGTTTCTAAGTACATCGTCCAATAGCATTAATCTCTGACAAGCTCTGCTCATCAGGTGATTGATCAACAATCTTTGTTTACTGATCAACGGACTTTGTTTATTAATCAATGATCTTTGTTGATTGATCAACAAACAAGTCATGTGAGGTCATCTGACCTTTCTCTTGGTAAGTCCCGGTTCCGGACCGGACCTATCTTGAATAGGAAGGAAAGGATTATCCAATCCTTTCACACGCGTCGTCTTGGCTAGTTCCACTAGACCAATACTTCATATTCCTGGGTTTGTGTGTGCATTCCCTTGCATGCTCCTGAGTTTCCTGGGTAAGTCACGGACTGAGGTATAGGTTCGTGACACAGACCATATATTCAAGTATATAAGCTGGAGCAATGTAACAGACAGTCCCTCAGACTGTCCACTTGCGACATCCCCACTTGTGCCATTCCCTGTCTACTGTGCAGTTTCCTCATTGGGTTATTCCACATCCTTGCCTTGCTA